>QVNW01004197.1:0-17050 GCA_014825475.1 Pseudomyrmex flavicornis
TGCAACTGCAATTTTATAACTTCGCGTGCAGTAAGTTAAACGCGGCGCGCAATTAATTAGATTCCTTCGCGCGACCGCACGATACCGAGGTGCTTGCGTGCCTCGTTTCTCCCGCGAATTCGTCGTTCTTGCGAGCGGCGGGTAACGCAGACTTTCCGAGGCAACATGAAGCGTGCTTCAGTCAAGTGTTCCCGAAGTTACGGAGAGCAAGGAAGGATTCGGCACGTAAGCGCGCGCGCGCGCGTCTCGACCGCTTCAGGGAAAGGAGAATCGTCAGCGACGAGGACTGCCTAACTACTTCTCCTTTCCGCGTCGAGTATGGGAGATGTATGTGCGTTTTCTCGAAAATCGCGATATATAACGCGAAATATATTCACGGGTCGCGGATCAAGCGGCAGTTCGCCGTCAACACGATGCGGCGTTGCAACTCGATGCGCGGCAGCGTCGTCGTGCATTTTGTTTTTCCGCATTGACAGCGTCCTTCGTACGCGCGCGCACACACACGCGGTTTTTCTTTGTCGTCGTCGTTGGCCGGACGGTCGCACGGAATACGACCGCCGCGAATATTACGCGGCACTGTGAGACAGATTCGTTACTCTAGCGACCTCAATAGCGGTACGTATACATATCCTGTCGACGCGCGGCGCAACATCCCGCATTGCCACCGCGTGACGTTCGATGTGTACACGCCTGCCTGCGTCCTCTTGTTAAAAAAAAAAAAAAAAGAAAAAAATGCTATTCACGATATGAGTGCCTCTCTGTGATGAAATATTTCCGCAGACGAGTCGCGCGCGCGCGTACATTTGATTATTGTGTCGAGCTCTGCTGCGGTGGTGCTCGTTCGCGGCGCTGTGACGTCTCAAAGTTAATTGGACACGCGTTACTTGAAATATAGAATACTTTTTTGGACCGCGATGCTTGTGTACCTTGAGGTATATAACTAATGCACTCGTGGTTATTTTCAGTTTTTTTCCCCTCTCCCCTCAGTTATATTTCCTGAGGATACTTTGATATTGTGTGGATCTAAAGAATGTCTCGGAGAGCACGGAAAATACAAAGTTACGTATTAAAAAGAAATCTTCATTGTCAAGAGAGAGAGAGAGAGAGAGAGAGAGAGAGACAGAGAAAGAGAGACATTTCGCGTTGGTTTTAGTGAAATGAGAGAAAATGTTTGAAGAAAATCTCTCCCGTCGGATCAGTTTGTCGGTATACACATTTCCGCGTTTGAAATCTTCTTACATTTTACAAGACAAATTGAGAAAATAGCGAAGGTAATAAAATAGCGATCGCGGTAAATATTGTTGAGTTCCGCTGGGAACGTTAAAATCCAGTCTATTTATTTTTTGCTGATTTCAAATATGTGTTTGTAATAAATATATCACTCTTTTACCTTTGCTTAAAGATAGAAAATCGCAGATAAAAATAATTTTCTTCAAATATAATACGTGTATTGCTATATAAATTTATTTATATAGCGTGTGTCGACCTCTGGATGTCGATTGTATCGATTATATGCAAAGACCGCGAAGTGTCTTCGTAGATCTTTTACACGTAGAACGCTACTGCAAACATAGACGGGATCATTTCGCACTACTTGCGTCTGACGAAAGACGCTCGTACCACTTGCAGTCTTCATAATTTCGCCGCTTTTCCTCTGAGTATTAATTTAGAAAGCAAGTTCGCAAACTTTGTTTTATAATATAAATTGTTGAGTTGAACCGCCACCATTGCACGTCGCTAACTAATAAATTACAAACAGACAAATACAGTGTTGCAACGGGAAAACAGGTGGATTACTCGAAGGAAAATATTTGCGACGCGTTTTTTGTCGGACAATCGCGATGAACGGTTACAGTCGCTCGAACTTTACAAGCCACCAGCTGTAATAAGAAGTCGGGGATAAGGATAAGTTTAAAAACATTTTTCCTCTACATCGGCACGGCGCACACCTGTGCCGCGCATGCTGCTGTCCGATATAAAAACACGGTCGGCGTGTTATGTCTCTAATTTTTCCCCCGGAAACATGTGCGACCGACTTCGAAAAACTTAACTTCGAGCAAAAACACACTCCCAAATTTGCGGAGAAGAATCGTTTGACATTTCATTTGTATTCGAGCGCGATTCATGTACACATTACATGGCGATGGCGCTGTAAATCCGATATAATTCGGTAGTAAGTTGTCAGCAATTTGTACAATTGGTCAAATAGGGAAAATGGAAATTTAGATAATTTCGGCATGCATTGTGTATGTATTAAATTTTCGGAGCTGTTTCGGGAATTACTATCATACATATTCGTATGTACATGCACCTGCGCGACAACGAACGTCAAACTTCGTTCTTGTTACATCAGTTTTTCGCACTGATAATTTTCTAACCTGAAGTCATGCGGAGAGAATGCGTGTCACGAGTGTCTTTTTTTTTTGTTTTTGCTCGGTCTTTATCAAGTTTCAAATTTTTTCATTTTTTCGCGTATGCGATATTTAATCTAAAAATTAATTAAAAAATAAAAAAATTTCTCGCTGCCAATCTCGGCGCGAGACTTCGCCGGAAGCTCTTCCAAGTTTCAATGTCAAAAATAAACTTCCTAATTGAATTTCCGTTAACTCGTGATGGAGATATTAGTTTGAATGAAAAATTATCATGAATAATTCAAAATTCAAAAACTTCTTGCCGCCCGGGATCCGCTTGTTTTAATGCGCTCACAACCTTTTGTACATTCGCTAGTTATTCTGTGCCGCGACTATGCGAGAGAGCGCGGTCATTTGTTTTTGTTAAGTCGTTTCCTGCAACACTGTGTCTTGCTGACAATAAAGACTGGTATAGAATTTTAACAAAAAAAAAAGAAAAAAAAATGCTTCAGCATATTTGTAAAAGCTAAGGAAACGACTGTGGATAATAAACAATAGCAAAAAGCGATGTAAAAAATAAATAATGAGGAAAAAATCTACGGATATCTACTGTTTTGCGGTAATCTCAGTAAGAATTAAATTCGTGCGGTTTAATATTGTCTTGTATATTACGTGTACGTCAATGATTGCTTTCGGTTGACAATAAACTGACATCGATTTATTACGGTTTTTCGTATTTGCTATTAATTGCAACGCGATCGTCGTCCGACATTCTGCCACGGACGGATCTGACCTGATTTCAAAAAAACGAACGTGATGCGCTTTTCTACTATTTTTTTTTTTTTTTTTTTTGTTGTGCGAATCTGTAATTACGACGCGCGGTTGCACTGATTAAGCACTTCATCTGTATCGTTAATGGTAAATATTCTAGATTGAAGTTACTGTTGGGAGATACGATATATTCAATTCGTGGGAGAGATCGCGGCAACAAAGCCGAGAAACAAATAGAATTTATTCTTTGCTTTGGTTGCAGCCCGGATTTCTCTGACTCGAAGAGTTCCCCCCCCCTCCCTCCCGCTATATAGTCAGTTTAATTATATTTCTTGCGTGTGCGTAATTGCAAAAGTCACGAAAATGGGATAACATAAAAAATACTTAGAAATTTGGAAATTAGTATTGCTTTCTTCAAAGAAACTACATTCCCAAGTGCAGCCAAAGTATTGGAATGCATCCGTGAATTGTGTTTTCAAGATACAATCGTTTACATTTATTTTAATTAAAAATTCAACGCGAGAGAAGACGCGAGCAAATAAAAAACTGTTTGCTGTAAAAGTTCCAATAACATCTACTAATTGCACAGGAGACGTCGTGTGCAACAATCAGAACTGCTGTGCAATTCGCGCAGAGACACAGAAATCGATGAAATTTGAATTTGTGATTGTTTTATTTCGTTCAGCAAAAGAGAGCTAACATCGATAAAAGTAATTAAAAAGATACGATGTGATTATTTCGATATCTGACTAAAAACAACATCCGATGCGTCAGAAACATGATCGCGCGAGCGTGTTACATCGCCGGATAAGAAACAGTCGCTAGTGCCGATAAGGGATGCACGCGAAGGGTTGCATCCCGTCGGTAAATGCAAACCGACGTCGCGCTGCTGCACCGCAGTTACGCGAACTAGGAGGCAAGTTCTCCCGAGGGCATCGATTGTTCCCTTGTATGGTAGTTCGTGAGCTTCCGCCACCCTCCAGTAGATGGCGCGCTGACGTGCAGAGGTGGTGGTATTATTTTTGAGTGAGAGAGGGTGGGTGAGGGTGGGCAGAAAGATTGGGTAGCGCAACTGTCGGGAAGAATTTCCTCTGGGATAAAATTGTCTGTTCGGAACGAACACCAATTCTTTGTCGATTCGCAACTTTTTTTTTCTCTGGCAAGTTGTTTCGAACTTTCGCAGTTCTTAAACGCGTTAAGAGAGAGAAAGAGTTTTCGAGATATCTATAAATACTATATGTGTATATATATACAATGTATATTACACATATATGTATTGTTACACATAGTAATCAAAATATATATATATATATGTATAGCGTAACGATATTTTTCAATATTCTATGTAATTATTATTCTATATGTCGTATTTTTACTCTATATAATTTTTAAACTTTACAAAATTATTTCTCGCGTCCGAAAACTCTGATTTTTCTTTTAAATTAAATTTCTAAACTTAATCTTTCTTAATTAGAGGAATTTTCAAAGTAAGTGTTGTAGTTGTAATAATCAATGCCTTTGACAAAAGTAAATATAAATTAAGGTATAATATAAATTCAAGAGTGCAAAAATATTTTCTTAAAATTTTTTTCTAGTAATACTTTTTTAATTTTTAAATTGTTTACGACATAGAGAGAGATAGCTTTTAGTTTTTTTGTTAATATAACATATTAAAAAGAAAAATGTGGAAATGTTGCGCAGCATTAACGCGAAGTCTCTCTCTCTCTCTCTCTCTCTTTTCAATTAATTTGACAAAAAGCTGTTCAATTCAATTTAAGAGAAACATTATTTAAATCAAATGAAAGCATCGCTTTTTCGCGATGTTGTGCAACGCACGATTCTAAACTACGTCTTGTCTGGAAGAGAAGCTAGCCAGCGGGAAATAATTAGAAAAATTATGAGTTTATGTAAGAGGCTGACTTGTTCACGTTCGCGCACACATATAAGCATAATTTAAGATCCTTTAGAATGAAGTCTCGTACATCATAAAAGTCGCTTCCTTCTACATAAAACTTCTCTTTCTGTGACGTTAAAGACAGAGAAACCGCGCGCGCGAGCACTCGTGAAATTATTACCGTTATTTACGATTACGTTAAAGGCAGTCGTAAATTATGTCGCAATCATACACGCGAGTTCACCAATTAAATGTTACATTATAGTTATATGAGTAATAAATCACCCATCATACAAAAGCCAGATGAAATAAATGATCTACATAGATAAGAACGAGAGAGAGAAATATCGCGATAACAAAAATTTATATAGCACATGCGCAAAATAAATTTGTTTGTGTGTATCGAAAAACTTATAGAAGCACATATATTATAAAATATAATTATTTTTGACATTAAAATAAAAATTAATTATTTTTATGTGCATATATACAACTACACATTTTTCACTTTGATACGTTTTTCGCGACTGATTTACTCGATAACGATCCGGAATGCAGCATTTGCTGCGGAACAATCGCAGTCTCTCTGTCTCTGTCTCTCTCTCTCTCTCTCTGTCCGCAACTCTCGGCGCAACCCCGACGATATTCGTTATAATCGAGTCGCGCGTCAAAATGCAATTTACATATTCCAGCTGATTACCTCGGGGACAGAATAAAGTTTTTAGCAGATAGTTCCAGCGGGAGTGGAACTATCCATCCGCCAGGAAGGCAATCGTTGCTGCTTGCTACAGCCTTGGCCGCGCGCACACGGTCTAATTAAATTAACCTTTCGAGGTGCATGCGCGCGTTATTCTGATATGCAATCTACAGGGGCCGCGTTACCGTCACGTTGACTTTGGCTTTTCACGGATATACCGTGTATGGAGTTGATAGACGGCTGCATTTGCGACAGTTAATTGCTTGTAACAAACCGCGTAGCGATATGGGACGAAACTGTTAAACGCATCGCGCCCCGACCCCGAAAACGCTTTCAGCCGAAATCGGCGACTGTATATACGAAACGTCCAGATATAGTTCACGACTTCCGTTTCTGTGACAGCATCGTGTTATTGGAATCGAAAACGAATGTTACGGAAAGATGAATTAATCCCGGAGGTTTATTCGCTAACGTGACATTTCTTACGAGAGAATAAAATAAAATTTCGTTCGACATTGCCGGAAGAAAAAAAAAAAAAAGCAATATACTATTTCGCGATCGCGCAAAGCTCGCGTGAATACGTGTGTGAAGATAAAAAAATTTATATATCTGCAAAAAATTGTTTCTCAGCGTTCTCGCGTCTCTTTCACAAGCACGCGCAATTTGAAATAATGCGCGCTAAATTTACATAATGCGAGAGTTTATTTGTTAATTTTCAAAACATGTGTGAACTCAACATTAATCGACACATCAAACAACAACAACAAGCGAAAATAATACATTTTATATGCCGGGTCTTTTACAGAGCATTACAAGTAATTACATAATGCATGAGCATCATGAAACTTCAATGTAATGACATCGTTACGTCAGTGTAATTAGCTGCGGATTCTCTCAATTATCGATTTTCGACTTCGCGCTACAACACGCTCGAGTCGAGGAGGAGAAAAGAGGGTCGCGGCCGGATCAAATTACGAGAAATTGACAGGCAGATGCAGAAATATCGTTGTCATTTTCGGTTCACACGGCCGTTTGCACGGAACGATGCAAAATGGACTGTGCCGTTCGCTTCCCGTCTGTATTTACAGCTCGTACGGCAACGTCGTTCGAAATGGAAATGCGCGAACGGCGAGTAATATTGTGCGGGAAAACGAATCACACTCTCTAATATACATCAATTGTTTTTGTAGAAATCATTTCGTACAAACGTTCGCGCTTAATATGACAGCCGTGACGGATTAATTTCCTTAATTTCTATGTTCTTTCCGCGTGTTCCGCCATCACGCCCTGAAATGTGATTCGCGTTCGACAACGCGACAACGCATCAATAACAAAATATTATATTTTTAGCTAGAATAAATGTACCTCCCCTCCCAAAAAAAAAACAAACTCGCTGTGCGATGAGAAAAGTTGTGCAAATGTTTGGTGTGTCAGCTAAACTTTTCTTCGATTTGATCGTTTTCGCGCAAACAAAATTACAGAATTATTCCCGCGAGAAATAATTGACGAAATATATCGACAAGGAATCGTCTTCGATTTATGGCTTTCAATTTGCGCACTGTTCAATCATCTCGAAATGGGCGAGTCATACATCTTGGATGTTCATTGGCAAACTGTCAATGGCAGCTGGCTGCGAGCCACTTCAATTGGATTCGGATTAACAAAGCTGAATTATCCTTACAATATTATGTCGTGCTCAATTTACGAATTTGCGATCAGGAGAATCTTTTCTCCCGTTCGATTCTGTTTCTAAAATCAGAATAAAAATTTTTATTTTCCCCGATTGATATTTATTCTTTTCGTTCTCGAACGTATTCTGCATATCTTCACGAGATGAAATCTGTCGATCAGAATTTCGCGATAATTTATGTTTACAGTTTTCCTTCCCGCTCGATAAATCGTCCGTCGAAGAAGCTACTTTCCCCGCGAATGGAAAAACTTCTAAAATACACTCTTCCGTGCAGTTGTGCAGTTTCGTTTTCTTTTTATAAAGCGCTATTTGAGTGCACCGCTTAATAATAAGGGAGAAACAGGAAAAGAAATAAAGTAAACTCTTGCGTAATTCGCGCTCACGTAAGTGCAAAACCGAAACTGCCGGAGACAACAGTTCGGCTAAATTTGTTTTTTTTTTTTTTTTTTTTTTTTTTTGAACGCAAATTTGCGATAACTTTAATTAATTACGTGCTGCGAGACAGGAATTTAACGGTCGAAGAAAGTCACTCTAATTACACATTGACCGACGTAAAGAGAAAGAGAGATAGAGAAAAACCGTTTAATTTTAAGCGCGACGAGGAGAGAATTCAGGCGAGAAGTTAATAAAACGTAACGCCGTATCTCAAACGTCGGTCGTCCGCAACCGGAAATCTACGCCGGGTGAGTGTTTGTCACGACCGTTAGATAGTGCCGTTTCTATAATGCAAACCGAGATCAACTGCAGTCCGGATAACGGACGCCATCCCTGACAAATGTGTCAGCCGTTGGGTGTACAGGCGTTTCGCTCTGGCACTTCCGCGGCAAATGTGTCGCTTCCTTTAAGATTATGTCCTGAAATTAATCACGTGGCCGCCATTCTCTCCGTGTTCCCGTTTAATCTCCGACACTTCGGGGGGGGGGAGGGGAAGGGAGAAAGAGCGGTTCACAAGCGACTTTCCGCGTAACCGGGTATCACCCAGTTACACGACAGCACGAAGACGAAGTGCTGGTTGCAATTTCTTGTAACTTGGGCGATGCCGAGTTTGCGGCAGCGCGGGTGTTTGGAAACCTCTAACTCGACAAAGTTCTCAGACGCTCTCCGTGTCTCTAACGTGTCGTCAAGTGTTCGCGTCTCTCCTCTCCTTCGTCGATTGGCGTTTGCGAATTTTCACTCCCACGTTAAGAATGATAAAATTGATAGAGTGATAAAATTGAGAGAGAGTGATAAAAAGTGGAACACAGTAAAAAGTTAAATTGACCGTGCGAATATTCACAAAAGCGGCTTAATATTATTTTTCTTTGTTGTCAGAAAAATTAAAACTTTATCGTATTAGCGATTTAATAAAATAAAAGCTATTTTATAAAATAGAGGTTATTTTTTAGTTAAATAAAAGTAATAATTAAAATAAAATAATCAGTAATTTCGTACGAAAAGAAATTTCGCTGAAAAATAGCAAGAAAATTAGTCCGGCAAAAACAAATCTGCTCTAAGCCTAATGAATTTTTTGCTTTGCCAATGAAACATTTTGTTGATGAAACAAAAACTTCATTCAAGCTTACACGAAAAAAACTTGTTGAGATTACCAAATTTTGGTAATCTCAACAAAACTCTTTTTTTTTTTCAGTGTAGCACAGTTTTCTTGCTGGCTACTACGGCAAAACTAGATTTTTCATGTGCTGTTAGGTCGAAAACAAAGATTTTTGATATAAACCATGGGAGTTTTTAACAAGAAATACGAGAAACTGTTGGAGTAATCGGTCGGCTGTTCGGACGTTTAACGCCGTGTTAAATCCACGGTAAATCGTCAGCAGAATTCGATAAGTGAAAAAGTTTTCGTGAGTTATGCGTTTGCCGCGAACTCAACTTTCTGGCAAAATCAGATTTATGTTGTTGAAAATATGATTTCGAACTCCCGAGACTATAACAGTCCATTAGGGGGCCCACTGTTAGTCATTAAAGTTCGGAATATAGTCGCTCGAGTTCATATTTGCTAACATCAACTTTTAGAACAATTATATACTGATTGGATTGATCGAACGTGGATTCGAATGGATGTAAAAAAAAAAAAAACGGCTAGAATCTTGGTTTAATGCGTATAAATTCAATACCGAGTAGACTGATGCATGTATGTGTGCGCGCGCGCGCGCGGTTTCGGAAAGTTTTTTTTTTTGGATGTAAAAAAATTATCGGCTGTGTTTCAAAACGAGATGGATTTCGCTGTTCGCGAAAAACGAACAACGTATATTCGCGATAATGTTTTATCTTCTCTCATTTCTGTGTGTATAAAATCTCAGCCATGTATTCCAGAATTTATACTTCAAAGCAAACGCTTTGGTTGCAAAAAGAGAGAAGCGAAAATGATAAATATATTCCAAAAAAAAAAAACTTCACCCGTGCAAATGAAACGCGATGAAACTCTCCCCGATAACCGCGTGAAAATACTTAATTGGCCATCTCTTTCGAAGATGATGCGAGCTTCGAAACAGACGTCGGATGAATTCATCTCATATTTGAAATCGTATTGCAACAAACTAGGTCAACCGGAGCGCGTTTAAAGAGGAGCTTCTATAGTGCCTCCCCCCTCCCTTTCTGGCTACACAGACGTGATTTCTGCTCGCGTTTTGCGGCACGACCTTCTCCAAACACATTCACAAACGCAAGCTAACGACCAGTCACCTTCGGCCATGTGTGTGCACACACAAACTTCCTATTGGGTTTCTTTCTCCTCGGAGAAATTGCTGATGCCACACCGGATTCAATCGTCAGTAGTGATAGGTCGAGTACGGGCGAACTTGGCCAGTAGTAGCGAACCGCGCTTCGACAAACCACAATTGTGCAACACAACAATAAATATTACTAATAATCAATAGAGAGAATTACGATATTTTCACGTTACCACTCAGACTCGAATAAGTAAATATTTAACAATTTCGATGATAATAAATGTATCATCGTGTATTTTTAATATCCGTCATATTAAAACAAAAAAAAAAATAAAAATAAAAATAAATTTCTTAATTTCATTCGACATATTAGCCTATTACTCAACACAATTGGATTTTTATCACATGAACCAGAAGAAGTACCTCATATTCTCTTTAATTTATAAATTTCTTAATCGACATGGAGTTAATATAATTAATATGAAAACGTGTGCGGGCGAACAATCGCAATAATAATATTATTTATAATCAAAAAGAATAACAATATACTTTACGTCCATAATACAGACTCAAATAAATAAAATTTAATAAATATTCAACGACGATAAGCGTATCATCGTATTTTAATGTTTGTCAGAAAAAAAAATCAATTTTCAACCAACACGGAGTTTACAATATATTACATACGAAAACGCGATGCTCGATTGCGTGCATTTTGCGTGAATGGCGCGAATATTTCACGAAGTAATTAGCACATTGAACGCGTTAACGAGTCGCAAATGAATGCATTTTTACGAACTTGGCTTAAAAACGACCGGATTAATAATGCGAGAGAGAGAGCATCAAGAGGGATACTTAATGAAGCTCGTTGTATTCGAACGATTTCAATCTCGCGCCGCCGCTCGCCCGTGTTTCTCCGCGATTTTTGTGAGTGATTGCGGCTCGCCCGAGAATGAGTTTCGCGCGGCAAATCGAGTGTGTGTGTTTACAAAGGCTAACTTTTTTTCCAATTCACCTTCCGATACGGAGAGAGTATGTGTAATTGCGATCGAGATGCCAATCTCTCTTTCTCTCTTTAAAAATTCGTATCCACGAATCGAACGATCACTAAGTATCCGGCGCCGATTCTTACATAAGTGCACACGCGCGTGGTGCACTTTCGCAACGAGATTGCGTTAATCATTAACTACTTTCATTGTACGTATGAAACGAGACTCGTTTGTTTGCGGCAAATGTAGCGGCATGCGAACCGTTTCTACAAACACAGCAAAACGAGTTCGAAACTACTACTATTTTTTTTTTTTAAAACGAACACACACACACGCGCGCGCGCAAGAGAGAGAGATGTACAACCGAGCGAAATAAAAATTTCATATCTCGCGGCAACAAAACAGGACGCAGTAAATTCTTGTACAAGGGATGATTATTAGTCTTTCACTTTTCTAATCACCGCAGTTTCTCTTCGGCGGCGATTATTTTCCACGCGGTAAATAAGCTAACGCGAAACGAATGAAAATACATGAACTCGCTTATTGTTTCCGAAAGATCGCGAAGATTTCTCTCTTAAATTTTTATTTCTTTTCGTAACAATATTAAAAAAAAAAAAAACTGACAGAACTTAAAAAACCAATATAACGTTTTGTAAAATATAATTTGTAAATAATCGAAATAATAAATTTGTTATTGGAAAAACAAAAAGAATTAAAATATTCCCTGCGCGTTGCAACAACCGCGCGTCAGCAACAATATTGACACAAGTAAAACGTTTTTCAGACAGATGGCTTGATATTATTATTACGTCTCGATCTCTTCCTCTATCTTTCTCTCTTTCGTAACTGTTTTAATCTGCTTTATTTATATCCCGCGCGCAGACACTCACGTATCAAGAAAAAGTCCGACGCAATTGCGCAAGTTCTAAAATAAATTCAGACGTACTGTAATATTAATGTCACGCGAAAAAGTTTCCCTGCCTGGAATTAAATCAGACTTCCAGCTTGTCATTATTTATGAAACTTTAATAGCTCGCATTTCCTTTGTCAAAGAAAAATACTTACAAATTGTGAGAAAAGAAGATTAAATAAAAAAAAAAAAAAAAAAAAAAAAATTAACTCTCTTTGAGAACGTTGGTGTCGAGGGGATATTCTCGACCGTCACGAACGCGCGTCGTCTCGAACAGAGCGAAACTTTGATGTCGGGCAAAATTTTTTCTATCCCCGTTTCCTCAAAGGGTTAAAATTGTGCGGTGAGTATACTCGCATGTTATAAATGGGATGAAAATGTACTTCTATATGATCGAGAACGATGAAAGCACAAGGGTTAATCCGTTAAAAGCACCGATAGCGCATTTACGTTCTTGTAGCGATGCGGTAAAGGCGCGCGGTCGGCTTCGTGCAAGCAGAAAGCGCGCAGCGAAACGTCCCCCGCGCACGTGTGTGTGTGTGTATGTGTGTTGCCGAAAATTCCGTCAGGCTTTGCGCCAATTCGCCTTTGGTTGCGCGAGCGCGCTCGTGGGATCCCACCACGTCAACCGCGATTTCGAATGGAGTCCGTTAGCTTTCCGTTCGTAGACTTTCGTAGAACAGCGCCGGACGAGACCCGACACCGCGGAAATCCGCGGTCGGACTCAGTCAAAAACATAATCTGACCGCCGCGATAGTCCGCTGGAATTTAATGGTAGGTACTTGTTCTCCAGTAGCCGCTTCTACGCGTCGTCCGTTTAAATCCGCGGATACATCACTTTAATCCTTTGTCGGTTCGAGCTTGATTAATCGATATTCGAGACTATTCCGCGGATTCTTGTAATTGTGAAATCTCGTTTGTTTTGCAAGTGAACTCGAGGAACGATGCAAATTAACGGTAGCGATAATTTGATTGTTCGTTTGAGGATGTGATTATTTCGCAGAACGTGTAATACTTACCGACCGTTCGACTTTCTTAGTTTTTTTCATATGCGCTCACACACAAAGCGCGCGCACAAAGAATCCGCGTTTCCTTTAATTAAATTTTCAGGAGAGTTTTATTCTCACAGAAAGCGCGCGTGCTCCAATGTTCTTGAATAATTCGCGCGGCTCCTGTATACTTTGCACATGCCATTTATTATGCATATCATTTTAAGAGAACTTTCCATGAGAGATTCGCGAGAGTTGCGTTTTTTTTTTTTTTTTTTTTTTTTTTTTTTTGTTTGGATATACCGTATTGTATAAATTAGCCGACGGGCAAATTGAGTTTTAAAATGTTTTCCGCGAAACATTTGAAGAAGCTTTAATTTAATAAATGAATGAATGAATGAATGAATGAATAAACGGGCCCGGTGTGCGTTTGATGATATTCGAATAAACTTGTGATAACTAGACGGGCTACGCTTTGTGCTCTCTTATACATATTTGTACGCTACAATAACTCAAATTTTAACGAACATTTCCATCGCGGGATGAATTTCGCAATTCGTTTGGAATGCCGTGATATTTTCCGCGAACCCGAGGCGTTTGAAGTCAAAATTCAGTACAACGGAGGAGGATCGGAATAATGAATGTTGCTGATGTCAAGAGTGCTCGTCGATTCACAACAATAAGTTCATTGTGCGCGAACTCTCTCTCTCTCTGCGCGTTATCCTCTGAAAACAGCGGCACGCTGCATAAATCGCGAATATTGCATTAGGAAACGTTTCATCGCTCTGAATTTCTAAGAAATATTGGTTCGGGATCTTCGCCATGCCTTCGCGCCGGAGATAAGAGCAATCAGCTTTAATTACCGAAGTCGTTAGAGGATTGTTGATGGGAAGAAAAAGCGCGAGGCGAGAATTTCAGGAGATTGCGTCCCCGTTAATATTTGATAAGGGAAAAGATATAGTCGTCGAGGAAGGAAACGATTATTTTGATAAACGATACACTTGCATCTAATAAAATATTGTGCGCTATCAATTTTTTTTTTTTTTTTTTACTGATACTGAGAAAAATTTGTTTTTGTCAAAATCGTGTCTCTCGTCGATGCCTCGGGCGCGAGAAAGGTATTCGGGGATCGACAGGCGCGCGGATAGAATTCATTAAATGAGAAAGGGACGATGGAAAGTTGTCGCTTCGCCGCCCGTGGAAAATTGATTTCTCATCGTTTTCAAATGTCCAAGACTATAACTTCCTAGAGCTTTCGCGCGCGACATTAAGCGCGCGAGGAGAGAAAGTATGGCGAACTCGAATAAACTTGAAGAGTAATTGCTTTCGTTAGGCAAATCGGCCGCAAATTGCGTGCTGATGACTGCAGTGAATCTAGTCACGACCGCTCCGTATGCAACTAACTAATCTAGTCCACTAACGGCAGTTCGAAAACGTCGCAGAGTTTCCTTCAAAAATTTATGGTAAATTTTTTTTTTTTTAGTTTTTTTCGCATCGAACAAATTAAAAAATTACAGTAAGAATCGCGCGAAAATCTCGCTCGATCCTCTCGAGACGAGATAAAGCCGGAGAGATCGAGGCGAAATGCGATTCGAGTCAGATTACGCGATTAAACGTCGGCCAATTGAAGCGTGGGATTATATAAGAACATTTAAGTCGAGGCTTATAAATCGGCTGCTTTAAATCAATTTTATACATTATGCAAGAGTCGGGCGTTTCGTTTTAAGCAACTTTTACAGCGGTATTGTCCTTTCTATTTCGAGCGCACACACGGAGCGGAGAGCAAATGGAAGAAGAGAAAAAAGAGGAGATCCCGCGGAGAACGTCACATTAGCGACAATAAAATGCGACTGCAAACAGAAAATGTAAATAAGAGAAACGAAGCTTTAGTTCTCGGATTTTTTTTCGCGTGACAGTGGGCGCGCCCGCGCGCCGCATAGTACATGCGTGGATTTGTGCGGAACAAAGTTGCTTCGGGTACACAAGCAAACAATGTGAAAACTTAATAAGCAAAGATATTAAAATCAACATTATGTAAGCGTAACGTCGCTTGTGTTTCAAATCTCACGAGAAGTTCCATTAGAGAGGAATGAGTAAATTTTTCAAAAATTTTTCGCGATTTTCAACAGAAAAGATAATTGATTCGACCGAATTTTTTACTTACGCGCGCAAGAGATGAATGAATGACGAGTTTACTTTACTTTTGCGAAATGTAACCCCCTTAAGTATTGCTCGCGCTACGCTACAGCGAATAATTAATCTTAATCACGCGAGAGTGAATGAAGATGCACGTACGCAGATGCACGTGTAACGCAGTTCACTTGAGAACGGCGCACGTACACACGTCATGTGCACCTGGCTGCGTAATCTACGTGAGCGAGTCTCTACGTGCGGAAGCGCAAAGTGAGGGAAAACGATGTTGGTCGGAAATTCTCTGATAAACGAAGGGTCGCCGATTTAACGTGATGGATTTATGGATAAAAAAAAGAAACTCTCGATGAGAGAGAGAGAGAGAGAGTGAAAGGGACTAAATCTATTTTCTATCCTATCACGCTCATCCGCGGACTACAAATCGATGCCTCGTTACTCAGGTAATGCATTTCTGCACTTTCGACCGACCACATTACTTACGTCCGACTACGGGCTTGAAAAGGAAACCATTTCAGAACGAATATCTCCGCTAAGCCGATCATGTTGGAAATCCGTGATGCTAGGTCACAATTTATTGCATTATCAAGCCGTTTCAAGTTGATAGAAAATTTTGCGAATTTATTGACGCGCGCGCGCGGAAGTATCTGCAATATGCACTCTCTTTCTCTCTTTCTTTCTTTCTCTTTCTCTCGAATTATTGCAATTTTAAACGTGTGCAATGACGGATTAAATTCGTATATCGTTTGTTATAAATGGCCCTTTGTTTACGAGGTATATTCATTGGACGTTATATTTATTTTCACAATGTCAGAGATAATGTAAATCTCGAATAAACTGTCGCAAGAAATATTGCAGTTTATTTCGTTCATTGTCTCATTAATCTCTCGAATCTATACGATTCTATCAAAAATCGCGCTCGTAAAAGCTCTAAAAATAACTTGACAATGTAATTGCGGATATTGTTTCAGACGATAATTGATTAAAAAAATTGATAATCTTATGATATTTGTACAAATTGTGTTTCCTCGAGAAAATCCGTTACATTCCTTGACCAAAAGCGACGAGAGAGCTAAAATTAATTACAACGAGAATTACAATCCGACCGGAAACTGTGAAAATTTAATTGCCGCAGAATTGTATGAATTCCACGCAGCAAACAAATTTTCGTCGACGACGCCGCCGCAGAATGCGGGGGGAGCGGTTTCGATCTGCTCGCCGCGAAAGCTCTATAACGCGGCCGCCGCCGTTGCCGCCGGTTCATGTAATACGGAAGTGTAACGGCCAAGATACGCGTTCTGGACGTACGAATTCCAGCGATCGTTGCCAATTCCCTCCGTAAGTTCAAAATTATTAGCTAACGTGGCCAAGCCGCGAGTTATTTCCCTCGGTCACTTTCGCCCATCGGCGGCTTATCTCCTTTTTTTTTGTTTTGTTTTTGCGCTACTTATTTTCTCGCGCGCGCGATATTGCGAGCACCGAAAACAATTATTAACTGTAGCAATTTCCGCGAAGGCAATAAAAATAAATAATTTTTATGAAACGATGATAGGAAAAAATTATATTTCTGGAAAAACATTTAAAATAAATGAATTGCATTTTGAAATGAATGCAGATGGTGAAAAATAAAACCGACAGGAAAATCAGACTAGTTTTTTTCAAGTAAAATATTTTTCGTCAGTAGTAATGAGACAGAAATAACACACCTCTTGCGCAATGCATATTCGCTATGCGTAGTGTTCATTGAAAGAAAAACAATCTGCAGTTCTCGAACACGTTGCGAATACAAAGAAGACTTGAATATATCATTAAACCAATATAAGAGAGACTATTGGTAACAATGCAATTCTAAGAAGAAATGATTTACTTTCTTTTGCAAGACGAATCGATAATATCTTATACGCGTGCTGCAATCTGCATCTGCGCGCTATCCGTTCTTTCTTTT
>QVNW01004201.1:0-16611 GCA_014825475.1 Pseudomyrmex flavicornis
TCTAAATTGTAAATTGTCTTTTTTGATGCAGACTTATCGTGTGCTTCATGTTTTCTAGTGTTTTCCTGATGTATTAAGTATTCTAACTCGTTCTGATCGTCAATTTTACCTTGTGTTGAAGCTAAATGTCGATTAAGTAAACGAACAGCACAAACGGCGTCTTTCTTGTACTTGCACACTTTGTCTACAGAATCAAAGTAAAGAGGTTCGGGACATGATTGAACCCATGCAAAACCATTGCTACACAAGCAAAACTTTTTGCAATCTTCGTTTGGAAGTAAAACTGCGTCTTCAGGATCCTCTTCAGGACAAGTGCCGATGCAAGTAGCTGGTCGTTATATGTAGTATAAAACGGAAGCGGTCGAATACAATTCACTATTGAAATTAAGTCACATTCTCGTCGTTCAGGATCGAAATGGCAGCAAGGTTGGCATTCTTTATATGTGGCTTTACCATCTACGCATTCATAGTATACGTGGCATAGTATTTTGTCAGGAATCAGTGCTGTTCCGTTTGCGGGACACTTTACATCGAGCTTTGGTGTAGTTGCCGTTGGTTCCGTAGGCGTTGTAGGTGTATCCGTAGATGTTGTAGTTGTGTCCGTAGATGTTGTAGTTGTGTCCGTAGATGTTGTAGTTGTGTCCGTAGATGTTGTAGTTGTGTCCGTAGATGTTGTGTCTGTAGATGAATCTGTGGACGTTGTTGTGCTTGTTGTTGTTGATGTTTTAACAGCGCAATCGGCTTCGTTTGGATCAATGCAAATCTGTAGAAAACGATCGAAATACAGACCTTTTTGACAAAATCGAAGATGTTTACGTCCTTTAACACACTCGTAATATTGAAAGCATGTACATTCGTGAGGTAAATATACTTTTTTTGATGAATCTGAAGGAGGACACTTTTTTGGATATTTATGTTCACAATCAGCTTTAACTGGATCAACGCAAGTTTCTAAAGTGCGATCGTAATAAAGACCTTTTTCACAAAATCGAAGATGTTTACGTCCATTAATGCACTCATAATACTTTGTGCACAAACAGTCGTGAGGCAAGAATACTTTCTTTGTAGAACTCGAGGGAGGACAAGTGTCGAATGTCGCAAAAAAGTCAGATGAGTTAGAAGTTAAATAAGTTGCACTTTGCGGATATTCGCATCTTTGGAGAGTAACATAAAAATGTTGCTCTGCTGCACAATTCTGTAAAATTTTTCTACCTTCCAAACATAAATAGTATGCAGAGCTATTACTCTCATGCTCAAATGTTTTGCCTTCTGGAAAACATTCACTATTGTGATTGCTAATTTCGAGATCGTAAGTTAATATCGATTGGACACAATTCACTATATCAATCAAATCGCAAACTTCTTTTATGTAATCAAAATGTTTGCCAATCGGGCATGTTTGAAGTATCTGTTCGCCATCTTTGCATTCATAATACAAATCACAGTGGCAATTGTGAGGAATCCTTGTTTTTTTAATTGATCCTTTAGAACACACCTCGCGCGATTTATCGAGGGCATTTGTTGTTGGAGCTATTTCTTTTGAAGTTAATTGTTCTACGAATGATTGTGTCGATGAAGGTGGTTGCGAAATCGACGGCGTTGATACTGTCGTACTTGGCAATGCGGTGACAGCGGCGTAAGATGATACGTTGATACTGCAGTCAACATTTTCCGGATAATCGCAAACGCGAAGTCTTGAGTTAAAAAGTAAATTGCGTTTGCATTTTGTCGGGATTGGATTTACATTGCCGTTGAAACAAGTGTAGTAATAATCGCACATAGTCTCATGAGGAATCAAATGCAAGATGTTATCGGAATCGCAAGTTACAGATAATATACTTCTTGCAAATTCTGATCTTGAGAGACTTGTCGATTGAGTCGCGACAACGCCCAATATGGCCAGATATAAAATAGCCATATTGTATGTATCTAAAAATCAAGATAATATATTTATCATTAGTTTTGAAGATAAGAGACAGACCAATATATATATACTTTTGTAAAAATATCATGTTATTTATATAAGAAATTTATTTTTATTTAACACGTTAAGTGACTGACTGGTGACTGACGATAATATACTTTTTGTGTTCAGGCTTCGTCAGTCCACCAGTAAATGACGATAGAAAATTTGAACACGGTAAGCGCCATGACAGGATAAAAAATTTTAATAGTGATATTTTTATACTAAAAATTAAACAGTTTGAAAATTATGAAAAAAATGTATCTACCTAAATATGCCACTTAACATATTAAACAATTCTTTCAAAATATCTATTGATAGTTTGTGCATTATTACATTTAAATATATAACAAAGAGATAAAAAAATTAATAAACTAAAAATAAAATAAAAAAATTAAATTTAATTAATTTCAAGGATTAAATTAAAGTACAGCAGTGCAAAAGTAAAAAGAAAAATTTATAAAGTGAGCAGATATTTATAATAAATATCTTGTACGTATAACTCTATTCTCTTTATTAACACATCTAAGCACAATGAAATAAAATCATATAAAAAATACGTATTACACTGCACTAAAAAAGTCTCTTGTTAGAAGAAAAACAGTTTTCGGACGTTTATTTTACTCACGAGTCCGAATTCATCTTTATATTTGTCTTTGATTTATCTGCCGTAAATTACGATCACTTACCTTTCATTGTCGCAAATTTATTCATTATAAACACCAAGATCTATTACTTTACTCATTACATTACTAACTGACGAAAATGCGTTTACGAAATGATTTTTATAAGTGCGTAGCGCGTTATCGCCTAGCTCGCTTATCATATCTAACATTGGCAAAATTCTTCTTTTAAAGAAATCAATTAAGCAAATTGAATCAAGAAATACTTGTATCTACAAATAACTAATAAAAATAAAAAAATTATAAATAAACGCGATATTAAAATTTTCTTTAATAGCTTAATTTTTAACAATATATGTTTTGTATTAAATTCTTATTTTCAGATTAGCAACTAAGAATATAGTAGATCTAAAATGTGTGATGTAAAAATATACAATTAATATATTTAATTTATTATTTTGCACTGCAATGTTTTTTAAAAAATACAACTTCTTGCAATAATGTGTACAGATTTTTTTCCATAATTTATGTTCTCAAATTTAAAATCTTATGTCTTAAAATAATATCAATTAATTGTGTATCTCGATATAAAAAACTTAGACTTAACAAAGATATAGATAATGATCTTTATATCAAACCTTTTGATAAAAAAAACCTTGATATTAATTTGTCTAAAGAATTTGTTTTAATTTAGTTTTGAGTTGAAAATAAGGATGTTGAAAATAAGGAATTTTGTGTATGTATGAGGAATATATAATTATCAAAAAAGTAATCAAGTAAAACGTATCAAGTAAAACGTATGTAATAAAAAGTCTAGACTTAATTTCAGTTTAATTAATAATCTATCGATACAAGATATAAAATGTAGATATAACAAAAAATTCCGTTGACAACAAATAATATTTATCAATGCAATATTTATAACAGATAAAACAGTTTTGCTATGTTATAGCCAGCAAGAAAAATAGTTGAGTCTTGAATTCTTTCATCAACAAAATGCTTTGTTAGCAAAACAAAAATCTCAATAGGCTTAGCAAATTTTTCTTGCTTGCAATATAGTAATTGTATAATTTCTCGCTATTCTAGCAAATCTATTTTTTGTATACAAATAAAGTTTTGCTTAATGTGAATAGTAAATCTACATATATACATGTATATATAATATAAATTTCTATTATGGAAAATTTTCATTTTTTTCTTTATTAAAATTTACAGAAACACTAAAAATAAGATAAAGATCGCGCTAAGAAAAGATAAAAATTGATTGATTGCTCAAATCAATCAATTGGTTCCTTCTTCCGTCGCTTGATTACCGTGAAGCTTATTGCAATAATGATGAAGAATTGACGAATATGTCTCTATTTAACTTTATTCTGTTTCTTGCTGTCTTCAGGATTTTATTCTATTCTATTGTTTTATTTCCATGGACAATTAGCACTTCGTGGCCAATTGCAGATCTGATTCTTCTTATCAAAATGCAAACCTTTAGGACAGTCCTGAAGAATTCCTTCGCCGTTGGAACATTTGCAAAACTTGGTGCAATCGTTGTAAACCGGAAGGTGCATTGTTTTATCTTTAGAGTCCGAATCCGGACATGTGCCGAGGCATGTACCGTCCGGATACGTATTGTCATCTGTGACGGGCGATGCAGAGGCGTTGCTTTCTGTGCTTCTCTCATTTTCGGACCTTTCCGTGGTTTTCTCGTTTTCATCCGGTACATCTGGCTGAGTATCCACGTTATCCCAGAAACATTTTTCTCCAGGTAATATCGGCCAGTCGCACTGCTGGAGAACCGGGTTGAATTGCAGGCCCTCAGGACACGAGGCAATAATTTTTTCTCCGTTCTCGCAAATGTAATATAAGTGACATTCCTCAGGATGAGACAATCTAACAACTTTGTCTGGAGGACATTCAGATATTGTGGTATCCAACGATGTAACGACTGCCAGTGTGGCGATGAGAGCGACAATTGTCGAGAAATAATATCCTGTATAAATAAATAAAAGAAATTAAAAATATTAAATATTAATAATAATAGTATGTATGTAAACATTTTTATATATTCGATCGTTTCAAAAGATCGTGTTTCTTCAAAAATGTATGTTTTCATTTGCATATATGTGTATACACGTGTGTGTGTGTGTGTGTGTGTGTGTGTGTGTGTGTGTGTACACATGAACATCCTGCCCCCATAACGAGATATAACTTTTAAAGGAACGTTACCGTGCGATAGTGCAAGTTTGTTGTTTAAAGCATTCACAAACAGTTACGATAAAAGGTATCTTTTACCGTCCAAAACTTGACTTAATGGTCAAATCTTGTCTACATTTAAGGAAAACTCGCTTTTTGCGATTATACTCGTGTAACTAAAATATAGCGCTTTTAAATTATATGCTTTTAACTTTAGAAACTTGTAAAACAAGAATCGCTAAAACACAACAAAAAGTATTTTTGTTCGATTTCTTTTTAGTTAAAAAGAATTTCTAGGAACGTCTCGTAATTGTCCAAGATTTATATATTATTGCTTGTTCACAAAAAGATTAGTATATTACAGTATATAAGAGTATATTATATTAGATGATCATAATTATCAAAGGATAAAATAATTATAGCAAAAAATAAACTTATGTAAACATAAGATACAGTTAAGTATTAAATCATTGAGCAATCAAATATATAAATTGCACTTCAGCTTGTTCACATCACATTTTGGCTTGACTTTAACAAGCTGTACTTTTTGTAATTATTTTATCCGGTACAGGCTAGTGATGCTTGAGAGAAACATTTATTCTACAATATATCAGATATTGTACGAAGATAATTTGTTAGAGAGAGAGAGAGAGAGAGAGAGAGAGAGCAGATCTTGTTCAGGTTGCAAGAAATAAATAAACTTGGCCGACAGGACTAATACACTTTACTGTAGTTGTGATATGCGAGCAATTTAATACATCAAAATGTCCACATTATATAAAAAACTAAAATTTTATGATTTTTAATGCAAAAAGCGCATGTAAAATTTTTGAAGACTTACCTCTCATTGTAGAAAAATCGCTTGATTAATATGTCAAAACGAATCACATTCAGCAAAATACAATAACTGATGACTTGAACAAACGTATCGATTTTTATATCATCTTATCGATCGATAATAATCTCGTATACCTTATAAGTATCATCTCCTAAAAATATAGTTATTTGCGCATGCGAAACTGAAAGTCTTATCTAGAACTTTCATCGAATTTACAATTTATATTATATTATTAGAATCTAAAACTCACGTAGCAAAACTCACGTTGACAAATTATCCAAGATTATATAATTGTTTGCAACATAATTTTTTACAATCAGATATTATATAAAAAAAATGTACATACAAAACATATGTAATACAAAAACATATAAAATTTCACGGATTTATATACAAGCGCGCGTTATCTTTAGAGTATTTAAAATATTGTCAGATAGGGATATGTTTTTTCTTATTGTTAAAAGAGTTACAATCTACGCTGCGTGATATCAGTAATAAAGAAATACATAGGTAAATGAAAAAAACAAGTAAAGTGAACACATGTACGAATCAATGAATCTTCTAAAACTCAATGACGCGCCGAATAAATCAAGCAAATATATTTGCACTTGAGATAAGAAATATTTTTTTTTACAAAATGATAACCTACATTTTATCAAAGGTTGTATAGGTTAATAATATGTAACTAAAGACTATTTGTTCTTTTTAACAAAAACAAATGAAAGAGATTAAGTTAAGTATCATACATAAAATAATAACAACATTATTTGCAATAGTTTACAAGAAAAAATTTGCAATACTTTGCAAGAAAAAGATAGCAAGTTAATTTAAAACAGTGATATTGCGCTGTATGAAAGACAAAGCGATTATCATTGATAAAATTTTATCTTCAGATTTCATGTTAGATAATAAAAATAAATTTCATACTAAAGTCGCGTTTGAGAATAATCTTCTTAAATGAATTATGTTTGATGAACAACTAACTTTATTTACTAAAGACCAGATTTAAATAAATCAAGTTTTTATTTTCTTTAGTTTAAGATAATAATAAAGTATAATTATATAAAAAAATCTCACGTTACATGGAAGATGATTTCCCACATCTCTCAAAACTCGCTGGAAAAATCTTATAATCTTTGTATTATATAATGTATATTTTAATAATTACAATGCACACTTACATTGTTTTTATATAATAAAAGAAGATTGTTTTTATATAATAAAAGAAGATTTGCTAGTCATTTAGCATTTATTTCTGAGTTTTACTATATTGCACTAATAAAGAACAATATTACAGAAACAACATCCAATAAAAGACAACATTATAATCATACAGCTTTAGAAACAATGAATTATTAAGCATGCATGTATTTTGAAAAACTGTTTGAATAAACAGATATTACGTACTCCGAATTCAATGATTTATCAATATTGATAATTAAAATACTTAAATATCGAGGATGACGTTACACACATTATTGATAACGAAAACACGCTATTTCTTAATATCTGCGCGCAAAGTTCATTGAAAAACATTTTATTATTAATGCTCCGCCTGTAGATCTAAAAAAAATCTACGAGTACTGTAGACTGGGTCTGTGAAGTCCATGCGACTTAAAGATCGAATATTTCCGCAAAAAAAAACCATTTTTTCAATTTTGGTTTTTTAGTTTTTTATTTTTTTTTATCACATATTTGGACGATTCTGCGCCGATAAAAAAACAGATTGAAAAAATCTTCAGTAATTTCGATGATATAAGCGTTTAAAGAAAAGACAATTTTTTGCAAATATTTCACGGGTGACAACTCCCGTAGCCGTAAATCGCATACTCTGCGCGCTGTAACTTGATAAATTGCTGTAAACGCACATAAATTTTGACACAATTATGACAAAAATATCAATTAGTTGATATGTTTACGAGTAATCAAACTAAAATAAATTTACTTTACAAAAAACTAATGTTTCTTACAGACCTAGGTCTGTCAGATCTTTTTCACATTTCACAACTAAATATTCGTAAAGCTACTGGACGGCTGACGCTGGTAACATTCTCTACCGTTGTCTAAGGCCCTAACATTTTTTTTCAGGATTCTCAGATGTCGCTCAAAACTAGTATCTACTAGAGACAACGGTTATGACCATTTAGGCTAATTCCTAAAAGCTGTATTTTATTCCCAATAAAAAAAAATTGAAAATAAAAGTGTCTCGGTTGCCTAACAGGAAAGGCAACGGCCTGACAGCCGGAGATTCCAGGATCGACTCCTGGCTGAGAAGTTTTTTTCGCAATAATAATTTAAAAATTAGTTAGGGGGTATTCGGGGTCTTTCATATATGTGATGCAAATATAGCATTCTATATGATTTTAAGAATTGAAATCTCAATTCAAAAATTCACGTGAAAAATTTACACGTGAACACATATACATATGTATTCATATATATATATACACGTATATTTCCGCGCACAACATCCTGCGAACGGCTCTTCTGATTTATATTTATTAGTTTAAAAAAAAAAAAAAACAACGGTTGAAATTTTTGAGTGGGTTTGAGAGACTTAGGTCTATGAACAAAGGATTAATAGGAATCTCAAAATTAAATTATAAATTATTACTATTGTTTTAGTACATCGCTTTAGTAACTTTAAAATAGAAAAAAGTAGAAATTGTGATATATGATATATGTATCATACTATGTATCATTACTATATTTTATATACGATGTATTATATATTGAATTATATATATACATGTATTATATATTGAATTTATTATTGAATTTATTGAATTTATTATAATATATTGAATTTAGAATTAGTCATTAGGAAAATCTTTAAAAGTAGCAATTCTTAATTATAATTATAATGTATTATCATTGTATAATTTTTTTAAATCTATTTTAATCTACGATAATGTCACATGCTTCGACTAAAGTTCTACGATTAGAAAATATGACAACATATCACGATCTATCCGATAACTTGACGCGCAACATATAATTTTCGGGCAATTGTGACGTACATAGATATAGTCATATAAATATAAATAAAATATAATATATAAGAATAAATTTTTGTATTTAACTTTCAATGCCCTACTTTATTAATCCGGAAAAATAATACGTGTGGAATATATTCATAACACAGCGCGTGTTATACGCAGTATGTTAATTAAATGCTAAGAATGCTTATGCGATTGTTCACAATATTCTCATTATTAATCATGTTGCACACCTCTCTTTGGTAAGTCGTTGATGATATCACCACACGTTACAAAGTATGAATTATGAAATTTTTTAAATCTATAATCACACTATCGTCTCTTTATATATTTGTTAAACGTGCATTACAATAATATTATTTTTAACATACAAACAATTGTGATCAAGTGTGATCAAGTTAAATATTTATGTAGGTAATTATCGATTTTCGCTAGTGTAAACAACATTTTTTTTTTTGTTTTTAAGATTATTGAAATCTCTTGCGTGTCGTCCTGTCCTCTTCTCCTCTTCCGACCATGAATAAAATATTTCGGTCGAGCCATAATTGAATCCAGGTCAACGGGATTATTTTCCTGGCCGCGTTCTCTAGCCGAGACACGAATCAAAGCGAACCTAGCAACACGCGCCCGATCTTAAATCCGTGCGCGTTTCTATCTAGGACGCGGGAAAGCGTGCGCACGCACGCACGTACTTGGTAACCACAGATCCTAAGTCGGTAACAGCGCTACCTGCAATAAGAAATGCTACATATATACGTATATGTATATATGTATGCATAACAGTTACGTATACACATATATAGACACCGATTGGTTGGCGCGACGCGCACGCCCGTGCTCCTATTGTTTCTCGCTTATTTCTCGGAGCGCGACGAGAGTGCTCTCTCACGTCATTTGCACGTAAAATGCACGTTCGTCGTTCTACTCTCGTAAAAATAACGATCCAATGGGAAGCGTGTAAACAATGGTTGCGTGAGCGGCGATTGGCCACGCTGTCGTCAAGCCGACCGCGGCCGACGAATCGGCGTGTCGCTCGCCACGGCGCCGACAGAAAGCGGCGGCGCTTTCCGTCCTGTCTGCTCTCCCCACTTCCGCGCTCGCACGTCGAGCATTCAGTAGACTCGGCCATTTCTCTCGCGAAACGTTGCGAATCGTTCGGCCGCGCGACGTTTTTTTTTGCGACTACACCGTGCGGGAACTCCCGGAAGTTTTGCAAAATAACGCGACGCAAAAGGATGATACACTCCGGGCGGACCAGGCTCGAGGTAAGTCAACGCCGTCGGCGTCGTAACGCGGCCGAAACGCGGCCGTGGAAACGCGCGTCGAAGTGCCACACGTCCAGGGGGGGTCGTGCGTGTTCAATGTTGTCATTGCTGAGGCGAACAGCTGATTCGCTCCTCTGGCCTGCGTGAAGCGCAGCGACTGCCGCGGGCATCCTCGTTGTCGTTGTTTTCGTGTTTCTGTCGTGAGCGCGAGCAACGACAATGACGACGATGACGACCTACGACAAGGACGACGGCAATGTAAAAGCGTCATGCGCCAGGGCATCTTCTCGTTATTGTGGCTGGCTAGCAACACGCTGTCATATTCTCGGTCGTTTTGCTGCGCGCGTGCTATGTACTTATTTCTCATTGACCATACAAGTAACTTGGAAGTAAGCGGACTTGGCTGACTAAATAGCTAGCTAGTCATCCAGAATGCCAACCAGCTCCGTCCTTTGTCCTTTCTTTCCTCTTTCCTTCCGTCTCTCCTTTCTTTCTATCTTTCTTTATTTCTCTCTTACACACCGTCTGTCGGTCTGTCTGTCTGTCTCTTTCTTTCTCTCTCTTACTCTCTCCCTCCTTTCCTTCCTCTCTCCCCCCTCTCTCTCTCTGTCTTTCTCTCTCTTGCTTTCGCAGTCGCCAGCGGTGCGTTCTCGTTGTTGAATGCACGCCACCCTCTCCTCTTCCTTTCCCCCCCATACCCTGACTACTACCCTCTTCTTTGTTCTTCGTGGCGTCCGAGCAGAGCGACAAAATCTTTGTGCTCTCTCGCACACGGAAACGATCCCCCTGACGACGATGCTCGGAGCGCGCGATCGGAATGTCAATGAGCATCGTTGTTCGCGACCGCATTGACGGTCACGACGCCGTCGAGTCGTCGTACGATATTCCGTGCGACACGGCGAGCGCGTCGCATCTTTTTCGCGTGCGCGTTTTCGAACTCTCGTCGCTCTCCGTATCGGAAACTCGACGCGACGGTCGTCGCGACGACAACGATACGTACATCGAAAAGAACGCCGAAAGCGCGCGTCGCAAGTGCGTAAACAAGCGAGCGCGCGCGTGTCGTGGACATCATGACGATATCAGCGTGAAAATGATAAATAAAGAATCTGTGAATGGATCGTGTTTTCATATTGCTGCGTTGGGCTTGCATCTCGAAGTAGAAACGTGACATTTGTGCGTATAAAGAATACGTACATGCAATTTTTTATTTTTTAATAACACAAAAGGACCAGTAAGCCGAAATCCACGGATGTAGGTGGGATGTAATAAATAATAATATTAATACAAATGTGTGTATTCTTCAAAGAAGCCGGGACGTTTCGATAGAATTTATTTTTATTTTTTATTTGCTGTGATGTAGCATTCGTTAAATCACGCGGTCTCTACGATTGCGTTAAATGCGTTGTTAATTTTAATAACATCGTGAATATTTAATAGTAGTACTATAATGGCTCTTGTTTTTCGTAGTAGATTCCGTTTCGTGTTGTTATCTCGTTGTTTGGAGTAGATAATTTAAGGTACGTTGATAACACGCGTGTGTTACGAGAATTCATATAATATTGAGTCAAAAATAAAACGCGGCACAAATGTATTATGTATGAACAAGATGCTGCTGTTACATGGCATTATTTTTTTTTTTTTTTTTTATGAAATTGCGCCGCACGTCGACGATATATAAGTACGTCGGACTGAAATAAATGTGTTACTCAAAAATTTGTTATATCTTTTTAATCCAGCAATATAAAAATTCAATTTGTCTCTTAATCGAATTATTCAATTTTATTTATTATAAAACGACAATGAAAAGTAGAACAATTGAGTAATAATAATATTTATTCAAATCAGAATTATAAAGAAATCTGCAAAAAAACACTAGTATAGTTTTCAACGTTAATCTAATCTTTTTGAAAAAAAAACATTTGATATTTTGCTTTGATTTATCAGCTTTTAGTAGTTACAGATACATGTTGTATTGCAAAGTGATTCGCTTCAATATGATACTGTGTTATTGCAGTCACGACAGATATTACCCGCTCTTCTGTGACTGCTAAATTTTATTACTTCATTCATGAGTTGTGTAAATTGCAGAAAATTGGCATACATCTTCTCTGTCACATGTTGCGGGTATCCCTATCTATGTCCTGTTTTGCAAAGAAAAACATAAATAATTAAAATGTGGACAAAACATTTTGCGGAAAATTTACATTTGGACTTTGAAGCAACGTGCACGCCATATTCTAGGAAATTAGATTTGTATTGTAAATTCGTTTCAGTCACTTTTTAATCGAATTTATCAGATTGAATTACCGACTCTTTCATCCTCCTCTTCTTTTTCTCCTTCCTATTATCTTTCATATTTTGCAACCTAAGATTTGTGCTTGTTATTGTTGTCTTTTTAACTGTTCTTTTAGCAGTTTTTGTAATACGAAACTTGTGTGTGTGTGTGCTTTGTGAGAAAGAAAGAAGACAGGGCAAAAATTTCAGGGAATTTTACAGAGCGAATAAAAGAACAAATCTATATATAAACGATGTCCTAGAATTGTCAGAAAGTGAACACGCACAGCTTTGTTTCTTGTGAAATTCAGAACAAACTTTTCCCGAGTGAAGATATCGAGAGATGTTTCACACTTTTTCATCTCGAACATGCGATCTCTCTCTTTCTCTCTCTCTCACACGCACACACACACACACATACACACACAAAGAGAGAGAGAGACAGAGGTAAAGTGAAATCTTAAAATTGAATCATATGTAATATTTTGTGATTTATATATTTTTGCGTGATTTATTTATTTATTTATTTATTTTTGTTTCTGAATTTAATTTACAACGCGGCTTTTCACCTTCAAAATATTTTTTTGTCTTGACATTTATTATTCAATTAAAAAAAATATCTTCAAATTTTCACTCGATGAATCCTGTTGCGTCTTTCTTCTGATTTATTCTTCAGCATCTTCCGGTTCTCATATTGTTCGGATGCGCAATGTCTGCCACGATTGTCATCGGTTGCCGATAATTACGTTGCATTTTAATGTATCCAATATAAGCGGCATAAACGTGTACGATTCTTCAAAATTTAATTTCTTAGCAACATATTCGTTTATGATTCCGAAAGAGGAGAAAAGAGAAGAGAGAAGAGGACGTGCGCGGGCGCATCGGCGCGTGTCGTTCGTTACGAACGATCCTTTCTCGCGGACGTCGACACGCGGAGCGTGTCTCTGACATTTCGCGGAAACGAGACCTCGCAATTTTTGTAGCCGTATTGAACAAATACAGTTGTCGTTCGCTCCTTATAATTCGCGTGAATATTCTTTTTTTTGTCTGTCCTCATATAAAATCCAATGACATGTGTTTTTATTATTTTTCTTTACATGGCGCAAACAATTCTGATGATAATGCAAGATGTTTTCTAAGGTATTCTTGCGCAAGCGTTAATTGTTTTTCCCACATTTCTGGCCTGAAACACAGCGTTTTCTCAACCTTGTATATAAATTCTTGCAACTGTTGTGGACGAGACAGGTGCCAAAAATTCTCAGGAACTTCTCGAGATATTGTTATATTCAATAATTTTATCATGTATTATTTTAACCGGTTAGATTAGATTAAATTATTTCGAGTGCTTTCTAAGATAAATTTGTCCGTTTTAAAAGACGTCTTACTGTTGGCACTTTTTTTTGCGACGAGCAGTTCTGCAATTTTTCACAAGCGCAAGAAGCCATAACGGCATATTAACGATGTGATGCGTGATGGAGGTCGTATTGGTGGACTACCACACGTAGCTTCAATTACGAGTCTCTTTTATTAACTTGAAAACTGCAAATATATCAGCCTGTCATCTATTGGTTTTTTTTTTTTTCATTTCTACTTTTAATTTAATTCGCTGAATATTTCTTATTCAATTTGATATATCATCAAATAAAAATATTTGATTAATATTTTTATATCATCAAATAAAATATTGAATATTTCTTATTCAATATTTTATTTGATGAATAAAGAGATATAGCGTGTTGTTTATTTTCTAAATGATCTATTCGTGATCGCTTTTGTTTTTATCGAAAAATGTAGCTGTAAACCGCAACAGTTTAAAATAGTAATATTTATGATATCTCAATAAAAATAAAAGATATAAATAAAGATAATAAAGTAATTAACAATAACGAGTTCAAATTGATTTGTATTTTAAAACTGCGGAAAAGCGGAACTTGGAATTTCTCTGCGAAGCGTTTTCCACTCGAAAATAAACTATTTTTTATGTACGCGCTATTTCTCATGTGCGCTAACTTTTCTCGCCGTCGCATAGTTCGCATAGTTTCATTGCGCCTCAAATTCTGCAACGAAATCCCAGAACAAGAGGTTGTTACTTCTCGAATATCCAAAATTGCGTCATGTCTTAAGCGTAAGTGTGCATTCGTGTTTTCCGACTTGCCATTCACACGATCCACGAGTAGACCGGATAGCATCAGGGCGAATTAATCCTTCGTGGCCAGACCTCAAAAATAACGATAAAGTTGGCCAGATCGAGTCTCGTAAGATCCACGCGACTTTAAGATCAAATCGCAAAAAATCAATATTTTTTCAATTTTGTTTTTTTTTGAATCAAAAGTTTGAATGATTCTGCGTCGATAAAAAAAAACAAATTGAAAAAATCTCTAATAGTTTCAAAGATATAAGCGTTTAAAAAAATTTAGTTTTTTCTAGAAACGCTGATGCGCAATTTTCGAGTGGGTTTGGGAGACCCACGTCTGGACTTGAAGGGTTAAAAAGCGATCGATCGAACGGAATTTCGGGAGAATTGCGTGGCAAGGATGGTCGTGGCCGAAACGTAAACAGAAATTGCAGGTCGCGCGTGACATTCGGCCCGTATTCGCGCACGCGAAATTGACGTCACGTCGCATCATGCTCCTGCGCACGGTTCAATGAGGTCTATCAAAAAACCGAACGTGTAAGTGTGTTATCTTATATACAAACGTTCTGCGTCACAAATTACAAGTTGTAAAAAAGATCGTTAGTCGCATATACAATTAAAAATGTGTGTATGTGTGTGTGTGTAAAATAAAATAAAACATAATACAAAAAGTAAAAATGTATGTTTGTAGAGATAAAAGAAAATAGTATCTGAAACTTCACTAAATTCTCTATCTACGTTATTATTGACTCAAATCGAAATTTACTATTTTTATAAATGTCTTTTTTATGTGTGTTTATATTATATGAAGGAAAACAAATTGAATTAAATTTAAAGAAATCAAAAGTTTAGATTAAACAAAACATCCTTTGCAAAAAAGACATGAAAATTGTCTTGGGAAAGCGACTGTACAAAAACCCAAATCCGACTTCTGGCCAAGGTTTTTTTACAATAGATTTTTTAATTGTTTTAATTTTCATGGAAAGAAAGAGGCAAATTATTTTGTTTATATGTGTGATGCAAACTTAGTATTTTAGATGAATTTTCAAATTGAATTCAATTCAAATTATTATGTGTATTAATTTACATGTTTAAAATAAATAAAAAATTATTTTGCACAAACATCTAGCATATTGACTCACACGACTAAATTTATCTTCGCTAGTTTGATGCTATATAAGCTGAAATTTGTTGTTAAATTGACTGTAAACAAATAAAATTCGATAATATCAATCAAATAAAATCTGAAGAAAATATAAATCGCTATGTGCGTTATCGAATTACCAACGCTTTTTTTTTTTTTTTTATCGTATACCGCGTATACTCCTTTTTTTCTGTTACGAGGCAAGACTCTCGACGACGCGCGCATTGATCTCCCGCAGTCGTTCTTTTGCGAGGCTCTCCGATAAAGATAAAGAATAATAGAAGGCAATCGTGTCGACGCGTCGGCGATGGCGTCGCACGAGGTCCTCGCCCCCTTCCTCGCGTCATTTGCGATTTGCGCACTTTGTTTACGACGCGGCCGCCGCGTATTTGTCTTCCGTGTGTAACATGCGGCGTACCACGGCACGTACATTATATATTGCACGGAGCGGCGCCTGTGTGTATTTAAGGCGAATGCCGAATCAATGTCCGTTTATTTTGCCGCTTTTGAGTCCGCCAAATTCTGTTCGTATCGCGAACGAAATCGGAGAAATGTTGCCCGAGCCAAGTGAGTGGCTGCTCTCTGTGATGTATCGCGTAGTTAAAATCGACCGTATATATGTAATTTTAACTCGGACTTGTAAATTTTCGCGGACAATGATGCACGTATATAATATAGTGAACTGACACGCAAAATGTATCTCATAATAACATGTTTTTCAGTTAATAATAAAAATTATTTGCACTTTTAAAGAGATCTAAAAAATCGGTTTTTTAGCTCATTTTTCAACAAGAAAACGGCGCACATAGAAGCACATAAATAACTTCATATCTGCTTTTTTTGCATAACGTCATATAATTGCTTTTTTGTCAACACTTTTATTCTAGACGATACTGAGAATATAACAAGAAAAGTTGAAATTTTTTATTTTCTAAGATTATTAACTTTGTGTAAAAATGTCTATAAAACTGCTATCCGCAAAAATTCACAACTTTTTTTTTATATAATAAAATAGGATCCTTATGCTTCCTAATTATGTAAGTAACGTTATTCAATAACATTCATAACAAAATGACAAACACATTACAAAATAGGCGACGGCACGGAAAGCCGGAGATTCCAGGTTCGACTCCTGGCCGAGGAGTTTTTTTCGCAATATTTTAAAATTAATTGGGGGGGTA
>QVNW01004202.1:0-10104 GCA_014825475.1 Pseudomyrmex flavicornis
CTAATTTGTGCAAGTAAGTACGACAAAAATCCGAAAACTGTATTCATAGTAAGCTGATAAAACAGGACGGTTCAGCATCCTCTTAATTAATTGCAATAATCGACTGCGACATTTCAGCAGCAGCATTTCTTTATCTTTTTTTTTTTTGAGAGCAAAAAGAATAAATCACTATTTCTCTGACTTGTTAAACACGTAGATCAAAGTCTAAATTTTAATTTCAATTACATACAATTTCTACAAATAGTCCCAAAAAAATATTTTAGATCGTAATTTCCTTTTTTTTTTTTTTTAATTCTTTAACTAGTAATCTCGAATTCATCAACTTTATCTCGAAAAAAGATTATGTAAAAATTGCCCGACCACTGAATACGACCGATTTTATTCGAGATATTATTACTTCGAGCACATTACTGCGGACGACGAAAGCAAATTGTCTTTTTTTAAATTCCGTCCGTCTGTGACGTAACAAACAAGACGGCCCTGACCCGCGTAAACAAGAAGAGAAATTTGAGCTCGGATCGATACTGCAACCCTGTGAAATATCAAATGTCGAAAAACGCGGTATGCTAACCTATTGCGTGATATTATTTCATATTGCGTTTTTTTCACCGTTTCGCATTTGTCGGCGAGAAAAGGGGTCGAACAGTCGCGTTATCGAGCCGCTTCCCAAGCTCTTTCCTTATCAGTGAGAATGAAGCAACCCTTCCATATACACTCAATTATCTTTGTTACGTTTCAGGAGGTAGATAATATAGAATTTTTTCTATTGTTTATAAGAGAGCTCTCACTCTCTCTTTCTCTACGAGAGACGCGCACGACTGATAAGCGCACCACGTTTTTCTCTCGGTTCCCTGGCAATTCCTCGAGAAGAAGAGGAGGAAGATGAAAACGACAGGAGAGAATCGCTTCCTTTTTTTTTTTTTTTTTGAAATCAGCGCGAGTCCGCGCGAATGTTGGTTCACCGCAGGCCAGCTCCAAAAGCAAGAAAAGTGACGAGAGATCAGAGCGGCGAGTGAAGAGATAGAGTTCGCCGACGAAATTTTAAAATCTATTTCCCTAATGCGATAATTTGAGAAAGTTGGTGCACTTGCTCGGGTGCGCGCGCGCAGATGATCGCGCTAATTGGCGCTAATGCGCGTGATGCGTACTGGTCCAGAGACTTGCGTGCAGATATCAGCGGGTTTGGGACCCGTTCGCGGATCCCGCAAATCGCGACGCTTGTTAATATATCGTTTATATAAATACTATATAATATTTATTTTTATCGTACAAGGTTTCTTCGAGAAAACAATCGGTCGAACGAACGACCGCGCCGGATATTGTCCGGCATCAACATTGAATAAACTTCTTAACTTCAGTATACGAGATCAACGTGCCCACAGAAATATACATGGCTATAAATCTACGCTTATCTACATGATATGAAGCTTTTCGAAAGCTCACTCGGAACGTTGCGAGACGTCTCCGCCTTATCGTAGGTACAGTAACACTTGATAAAATAATATGTTTATTTGAATTTTTTTCTTTTTTTGTCATTTTTATATCGCGTTTTCTTTCTTTTTGTTCCGAAGAGAAGGCGCTTCGTCAACGTCCTGATGGCGCGACGCTATCTCGATTGTGAACACCAGCGATATTTCGGCGGAGACCGATCGAAACATCTTTAGCGAGCCACCAACTAGGAACTCGCTCGGTCGTAAGGAAGCATCGACGCGTGCGTGATAAATAAAGATACGCACTTTTCGAAAAAGTTCTTAAGTATCCATACTTAAAGATTAATATTTTTTTTTATTCACAGTACGTATGTTTCTTTAACTATGGATTTAAGAACGAATTCTTCAATTGCGAAGTCGCAGTAACGACTAACAACTTTGGTGATCGATAAAAAAAAAAAAAAAAAAAAAAAAAAAAAAAAAAAAAAAAAAAATGCAAAAATGGTCCAATTGTGCCGCGCAAGTGAGCGATCGCGTGACGCTATAGCGTTGATGAACGTCCAATATTTCCTTCAGAAATAGGAAATTCGATCCGATATGAGTGATGTGGCGCGCTATCGAGAAGCATAGAAACGATTCTGATTTCGTTCGATTCAATCTTCTTTGAAACCCTCTTCGTTCACGAAGAGACTGGCAATAATGACGTTGTCCGTTTGTTCCTTCGTCTTTCCGGGATCAAATTATTCTCCCCAGAAAAGGATAGAACTTCAGACTTGTCTTCCGACGAAAAGAAGAAGACTCTCGTGGGTTCTTTCTAAGGCATGAGTGCGTTACGTGTGTATCACTATTATTGGTGCTGATTCTCGTCGTTTTCTTCCTGCGAGATGATACTCGATCTGTTGGAGCGCACATCGAGATCCATAGAGAAAGGCTTGGTCGAGTTGCCGAGGAGCGGCTGCGTACTCTGACCATCGTCGAGGCTGAGCGAGCACTCGAGCGAGCTGTCACTGAAAGTACAGAAACAGATTTCTACTCGTCACTAGCGCCTTCGCGAATCGCCCCGGCCGGGACACGTGATGGTTGCGCTCTGCCGAGTCGGCGGTCAGTCGCTTTACCTGACGATACTGGCACGGTCGACGGAGTTGCCAGCTGTGTTCGGCGCCGAGCAGTTCTCACCGTTGCAAGGTCGCTCGCCGTTGCTGCTGCAGGAGGAGGTCCTGGTGCTGGTGCCGCTCGTAGTCACAGTGGTGGTGGTTGTGGCTGCCGCAGCTTCTCGCATGGACGCCCGTCTAGACTCTTCGTGGCACTCGCACTTGCATTCCTCCGGCTGTACGTAACAATAACCTCCGGTAACTTTGGCGATATCGTCTTCCTGTCGAGGTATCGTCTGTATCCGCTTTGGCGCTTTTCGCTTTTCGGGAATTTCCTCGAAATTGATCCAGTTACTCGGTCGCGATGTTGTCGCTGCTGCTGATGCTCTCGGTGGCAGTGGGGGTGGACTGGGTGATTTTCCCTGGCTGGTAGCGCTCTTACGTCCTCCGTCCGGCGGTACTTTGCCCGCGAACTCCGTGAACGTGTTCACGTATTGTCGCCGCGGGCTCTTCAGCTTGAAGCTGTCCTCTCGCGGCAGGGAGATCTTCATGCGTTCTACGCGACGCTCGTCCTGCGATGTCTGCATCACGAATTCGTCCAGCAAGGTCGGATTTATCGGTGTCGTTGAGCGCGGTCTTTCGATGGGAATCGTTCTAAGAGTAAGAAGAATTAAGTACTTAGATAATATTACTTCAGAAGATGTAAAACAAATCAGTTATAAGAAAATTTGTTGTTTTTTAATTGTGGTACAAAGTTTACTATTTACTATTTATTATTTCCATAAGTTTTTATGTTAATTTTAATCATCGTTGTATAAATTTGGCATTCTCTCTCTCTCTCTCTCTTTCTTATCTACAGAATTACCTTACTTCCTGAAGTCGTTGTTTAACAGGCAGGATAGGTACGGCCCAACGGCAAAGTAGTTGGCACATATGGGAGATCTTCCTCGAAGCTTTCCTCATAAAAAAGACCCTTCCGCTCGTCCGGCAGTTCCTCGGCTAGCTTCTCGACTTTGCTCCTGATAAATTCGATTTCCGAGTCTTTCTCGGATTCCGAGCTATTGTGATCCAAATCTGAGATTACGCTAGATGTTTTCACCAGACCATCTTGCTTGCCGATCTTATCGTCGAGTAAGTCGGGTTTCTTAGCTTCCTGCACGGCTTGCAAAGATTCCTTCAAACTGATTTTCTTCTTTTGCGTTGTCGCGTCGTCGGTTTTTTCAGGTAGCTTGGGTTGCTGTTGGCTGTCTTTGCTCTTGTGATCTTCGTCACCTGAGCTGCCGCTGGTTTTTTTCCTCTTCGGTTTCGTCACTTCCGGCTTTTTGCTGCTGATGGACGAGGTACCAGATGACGCTCGCGATTTAACGTCCGGTTTGACTTCTGATTTAATGTCCGACTTAGTTGACGATTTCGCCGATGGAAGCTTTTCGACTTTGTTTGCATACGTGCTGATCTTTGACTCCCTCGACGAGCTCTTTGACATTTGTGAATCCTTAGATGCGCTCTGCGGAAGCTGGCTGTCTCTGGATGAACTTCTGGAGATGATCTGCGTGGTCTCGATCTGCGCCTCGGTCCTGATTTTCGCAATGACTGATGATGGTGGTGCCGGATGATGCTCGATCGACACCTCTGTGATCATGCTTCTCGCATGCGGCCCTTCGGACTCGTACTCGTCCAACAGCTTGGTGGGTGTTTCCAGCGGTATCGAGACGCTCTCTGACGGCAGAGCCTCTTCATAATTTCTATCGTCAGGATGCAGACTGATGAAAATGGAATCGTCCTGACGGCTCTTTTCTTTCTCCGCGTTAAATGTAAACTCCACGTTACCGATGGTATCCACAGATGGATGGTCAACCTTGCGAGGAGCATCGAGGTCGCACGAGGCCGCAATTGCCTCGTCGTAGCTCTTTTTCCTCTCACGTTTCTTAAACAGACTTAACGTGGACGAGAACACTCCTTTATTCTTCGAGTCCTTCTTCAGAGACGAGCTTTTGTCGGCGGGGATCCTTTCACGCGATTTCGAGCGGCTCTTTAAACTTTCTGTGGTGTCTTTCAGCTTCGACGTAAGGCTTCGTCGTGGCTTCGTACTCGGCGACGGCGACTCCGGACTCAACACGCTACCATCGGTCCTAGCCTGTTGAATCACAAATACGACAGTCAACGATATGATCCAGTAACCTGGAAAAATCAAATACTAAATTGATGTAAAAGATTTGTTTTCGTTTTTGTTTTTATCGAGGGAGTTTCGGTTTTAAACTAACTAAATCTTCGAAATATTTTCGAGAATTTTTTTCCTTAAAAAAAAAACGCTTAATTTTTAATTTTTCACAAATAAATAATTGTTGTTTTAATTGTTAAAATATATTTGAAAGCTTTTTTACTTGAACAAATATGTACGACAGGATTCTTCTTTGCTCCAGACAGTAAAATCTCATGGTACCTTGAACAACGAAGCGAAACTGCTCTTTCTAGACACAGACGATGGACTTGGTGTCCGCGAACCTTCGAGATCGCGCACTTTTTGATGCCTAGGCAATTTGGGACTTCCGCTACTTGTCGTGGGCGTCGTCTGTACAAATTCTTTGAAGTTTTGCGTCTTCTTTCTCTTGTCATTAAAATCAAGTGTCACGGGTTTCTGAACTTCTTGAATTAAAGTCTTTGTTGATTGTTGTTGCTGCTGCGTCACTTGGTATTCAGTTGGTTTCTTGATGATCGGCACCTATACTCCATTAAACAAGAAAGTTTGTTTTCAATTATCACATTGAAATATACGAAGTTTTAATTTAGTTGTTTTTCACTCAGAAGAAGAAGAAACACACTGTTCAATAATATTTTTCAAGCTTAATATATCTAAAAGATACTTTTTTTTCTCGCAAATCACTTTTTTTTTAGACTTTGCACTGGAGTATCAAGCAAATCAAAGTAAAAAAATGAAACCTTGGCAGGCGGCCAACCAACCTCTATGTTAACTTTTTCCAGGACTTTCTTCGTGATTTCCACTTCCCTCTTGAAGATCTCTCTCCGTTCCTCGCGACCGCGTCTCCTGGGCTTGTCCAAAGGATCCGGCCTCAGATTGCCGCCAACTATCGGCACTTTGATGCTCTCAGGAATTAACGCCTTTGTGGTGTCAGCTTCTCGTTTCAAAAGTATTTTCTCTAGATCGTCCGTTTCCGGTTTCGACGGCTCTATCAAGTTGTCGGCTAATGTCGGCTTGTTTCCGCAGAACGATGTCTCCAGCAAACATTTGTGCGGACTCGGTGATCTGAAGAGACACATAAATGTTTGATCTACGTCTATTCTAAAATCTATTTTCCAGCTGAAGTTCAATATAAGTTAGATGTTAGTTCAATATAAGATCCACAACACTTAAGATCTTTTCCATCATTTTTCACCTAGAGGAAGTAGCTGACACGACTGAGAGTTTCCCGGAAACGCCGGATCCCTGGCTTCCGACCGACGACAACCGGGAGGTCCTGCCGCTAATGTTAAGCAGACATATCTCCGAGCAGTTGCTATCCTTGCGCTCGCGATCCTGTCCCAGTCTGGAATTGTATTCTGACTGAGATCCGTCCGCATCCTTCCGTTTTCGTCTCTTGGACTCTCGTTTGAGATCTTGTTCATGTACGGGATCTTGCAGATCTAGTTCCTCCGTGGAAGATCGAAGATCTTGAGCATCCTCTTTGTAGCCTAGCGTCAACTTGCAACCGGGTGGAGGATCCGCTCCTACAAATCCAAAAAAATCTTCTTTAGACTTTTCATTTGTCTCGGACAAAAAAAAAATTTCTACTTGTTTTCTAAGTTTTTTCTACGAAGATCGGAACGTTAAATACAGAAAGTATTATCAGAACGTTTTCTTTCCTTTTTTTAACATGGAAAGTTTTTTGTTCCTCTCTTGAACTAGTATCTATACTAACTGTTTCTAACATTCAGACATCTCTACGTTGTGTTCTCTCTTGCAAACTCGCTACAAAGTGTGTAAGCACTTGTCGAATTATTCAGACAAATCTTCCGCTTGTGTCAAGTTCTCCATTATAATGGTACTCGTGGCCACTATGGCAATATAGAGACCTCCGGAGACCAGTAAAGACCATCATCGTCAACTTATATATAACATGAGATCTAACACTCCTTAAACTAGACTAAATCGCTTTTCTTGCACTCACAAATTCGTGCTATTTCCTCAATCGAATAGATTATGGAAGCTCAATTGACAATTCTATAAAATATTCATAATTTATTTTATATTTATATTAACATTTTATATTTATATTTATTTTATATTAACAGACCGAGAAACGTCGAGATTCGTGAAAAAAGAATTGTGACGTTTACGTGCAAGATTCAACAGCGTATGGTAAGAACGAAGAGATTTAACAGAATCGTGAGCGTGTTAACGGATTAATTCGCGCAGCATGTATGGTTGTGTCGAGAACCCGCTGAATAATCGAGGCGGACGATCAGCACAAGCGGGCTGTTCCTTGAATCGATTAGAACCTTGACCTAAGGAATTCTTTTCCAGAAGCTATTCGAAATATGCACGGTTGGTCTGTGCACGCAAAGCTCACCTTCTTACCGCCGCTAAAGCCACGTCTCGTTCCTATGCCGATTTAACAGCGCAAATTTTCTCTCGGGTGTGTGTTAGATTTATCGTGTTATTGCTGTTGCGTTGAACGTCATAATTAATAAATTTAAATAGAACGGTCAAACAAAATCTAGTATAAAATATTACTGGTATTTACTTGTCTAATAAACATCAATTTTCGCTAATTAACTAATTACTGTGTTTTTCTTGCTAATCTTAAATATTGTGTCCACTACATTTGTTCGTGAAAGTGCATTCTTCGTGTATTCTTTCTCGACTCTCATATTAAATCTGTCAAGTTTTGCACTAACGCATAATATATATAGCTTAACAAATACGACAGACAGTGCATACACACACACATAAAACCGATACGCAAGGGAGTAAATAAAATGTGAAATCTACCATGAAACATATTCAGTGGGTAACTTTAATATATAAGTATATACCAGTTAACTTTAATATTAAGTATAAACCAGTTTTACCTGCGGTAACAACAGTTTTGGCTCACGTACCGTACACAGTCCTGAAATTATCGTTTCTTGGCCCCGTTTCGTGTTATTAACTTATATATGCCTTGTTATTATTAACTACATCGACGATTTTCAGTTCCGAAAGCAATTACAAAAACCTGACGTGTTGCCACTTTTATCCTATTATAACTTTGGAATTGTTTCTCTTGTGTATTATTCCACTAGACTTTTCGTTTCCCTTACTAATTACATCGTATTGAAACAATGTGAGAATACACAATACGTTTAACAAGCATCAAAAACGAATCAAGTCAACTCTTGAATATTTTCAATATTTTTTTATATTTATATTTATATATATATATATTTTTTTTTATTGAATAGAGCAATTAAGATTTCTTTTCCTGATTTTCTCAGTGCATAGCTACATTAAATTATGATATCAGGAGCGAGAAACGATTATTTTTTTGTCAGAATATGAGGTCGAAATGAAGTTATTTTTCAGCATTTATTGCTCACTTGAACGCAACAATTCAATATGACTACTATAACAAGAAAACAAGAGCCTTTATATAAACTCTGTCCCATTATTTTTATTTATTAAATTAAAATTTTTATTTATTAAACTTTTTAAAAATTATTTTCTTTAAAAAATTTTGAAAATTTGTTTTATTTGTGAAACGTGTGTGATCCACAAAATTAAAAGGTGATTCAAGGAAAAGAAGTGCAAGTCTGTAGATATCTCTGTATCCTAACCTGCGAGGAGCTCCCTATCGGGCGACGAGTCCCTGGAGTTACTGTCCTCATGGTGCGAGGAGCTACTCGCCCTGCTGATGTCAATGCGCGGCGTGCTGGGCGTCTTGAGCGAGCTGCCAGGCGTAGCCGGCGTGGTGACCTCGACGATGCCCGGCATTCGCCCCGCCGCGCTCGCCGATTCCCCCTGCATTCAAATTCGTATCCTGGTTTGTCGTGGGTCGAGTCACACACACGTGGGGTTGATTGGTTGGTTGGTTGGTTGATTGTTTGGTCGTTTGGTGGGCACCGGTTCTCGCGCGGTTCTCCGGCCTCTCGCAGTGTGCTCTCGAACTCACGAGGAACTCTCCGCGTTTACGCGGGATCAGGGATCGGGACGATCGATCGCGGACGTACGCCGATCGATCGGCGCACGCCGTGAGATTCCGGGAGCAAAATCTCGGGGAACTTGATTTCCCGCAGATTTGCGAGACAAACAAAGAGAGAAAGAAAGAGAGAGTAAGAAAGAAAGAGAAAGAAAGAGAAAGAGAGAGAGAATAAGAGAGTGAGAAACAGATTGAGCCGGTGGTTGCGGGGTGGATGAGATTCAGCAGGAACTGAGGGTAGGACTCACGTTTTCCACCTCGTCCGACAGGTCTTCGAAGGATGCGATTGGCGCTGGTCCAAGCTTCCTCTGATGGGCGCTCGGCAATCCTGACGCCATTTTCGTGTGTTCAGACCACGGTGATGCTGAAAAAATAAAGAGAAAATCGGACGATTTTTCTTCGGTTTCTCGTCATATTCGATGTGTGTGTCGCACGCGCGCGCAGACGCGCACAACTTTCGTTCTTCGCAAAACTTGTGAACGAGACATGAACGTAAACGCGATCCGTGTAGCGTGTAGAAGAAAGCACGTGACACCGTCGGGTCGGGTTATTACGCTCTTGCTCTTTGTTACAAGGCGGCTCAAGGGTGTTATGCAATAACGCCAACAGGTGCACGCCCGCGATTTTTCCCTTGATAAAGCCTGAGAAATTGCTCAACGCTTATTAAGGTAAATAACAAAGGTTGTTTGTGTATCACGGTTTCAAGAGAAATTTGCAATGCGCGAATATAATACACAAGTGCGATATTCTATTTATTAACAATTATTAAAACTATTTATAACACAGAAACCCGGTAACATGTATGTGTGACACACTTACTTTGCGCGCGCAGGTGAAAACAAGAAACTAATTTCCACGCGCGTCAAACTGATTGTCGCGTGTATGCACGTTCACGATGAGTGGAGCACGTATTATATAAACTATGTTATACGGTTGGAAGTGATAAAAATTGCACTTTGATAACGCGCTTGCGGGGTCGGAGAAACCGACTACTGTATACGTGTGCAAACTGTCAACTTTTGCGAATGGTTAAACGTAGCGTTAGAACGTTTAAGCGAAGGACAATTTCATTAGAACATACGGCGCTATTCGCAATGTTGTGTCAGGGGAATAAGTGTTCGTCACACCTCGCGATTGTTCAAATGTCAACTCAAACGTTATTTAACGTCACTGTAGAAATATTAGTGCGCGAAAGAAGCAAAATACATATATAAAATGTGTATAAAAATACTTGAATAGATCGCTTCTTTGCATGTATTTTTCAAACATTTGTATTTTTCAAACATTATTAAGAGGGTACTGGATACCGACTATAGAGACTTGTAAACCGACATTTTCGTATAACGTTTGGTGTCGTATTTACTGCATCAAATCTAAAATGCTTCTACAGAAATAAGTAAATTGTGCTAA
>QVNW01004205.1:0-20648 GCA_014825475.1 Pseudomyrmex flavicornis
CAAAAAACCAGATCTTCGGGTCAATGAACTTCTTTATTTTTTAAATTGACAAACGTTTTGACCCCAAATTTGGGTCTTCTTCAGTGCCTATAATTATACAATTTAATCTAATATGCTAATGTCGCACAACGCAAATACAAGATCACAAACTCACGCAAATTGACAAGATTAGGGAGAACTCAGTCCATCCGACGTGCGTAGCCACACACAGTGTTTAGAAAAAAAAAATTTTAATTATAGTAACTACTGAAGATGACTCAATAAAAGAAGTCGAAACGTTTAATATTACAAACACCTCTATTTTCACGCATCACATCTTGCAACTTAATTCTTTCTGGCCGTATCATTTTATACATATAAAATTAACCATTTAGAACCCGAAAACAAGCCTCTAAACAACACTCTTGGCTATTTACCTTAGCATTTTGCAGTAACACGCTATTATCGACTTAGAATCGTTGTATTTTTCTTGTATTTTTATATATTTTTCATACTTTTTGTCTCTCATAAATTATACATATATATATATATATATATATATATATATATTGTAAGCGTTATGAATGGTGTGCCGCGTGTCATGTGCCGCGTACAACATATAGTACATGTGTTCTTTATCGCTTCGGCGATGTGCAGCGACGGAAAAACGTCGCGATAAAACTCGTCCAGCTGCAGCGAACGCCGTGTTGGTAGTAGCTGTGCTGCCACCCAATGAGAAAGCGTAAACGTCGAAAATCGAAAAAATTGTCCCGCGACGTGACCTGCGCGCGTCTGTGATTTTCAGTGTGGTCGAGTTAAGAAAACGTTATCATACCCAGACCGGGCGAAACGACACTGCGAGAAGAGAGACGATCAAAATTTCACGTATACACGAATCGGTGAAATACTACGCGTTCAATTTCTAACGATGACAAAAATTCCGTTCCGAGTAAAATTCGTTTGAAAAGTCCTCGATGGAAAAAAAGATAATTATAGAAGAGGTTTTTTTAGACGTCACGCAGACGTCGCTGCTGCAATTAAGCTTTTCGCGAATCAACGGGGAAAATTGCTTCATTAATCGGCGACAGAAAAACGGAGAGACGAAGAGCCGAGCAATCAGTTTCACGGCCATTAGTTTCTCGCTGCGGGATCTGCGCTAATGCGCAGATTGCTCGATGATTCGCGTTCACTCAGGTGCTCGCTAAATCCTGGCGGCAATTTACCTTGAAGTTCTCGTTAGAGAATCACACTCTCGTCTTCTCTTTTCGAAGCGACAATCTGAAAATTGACCATTTGAAAATTGTATGCTCCGTTTTTGATCATCAACGCGACGTGAGAGAAAAATGAGAAGGAACAGATTGTTTTTCTATTTTTTTTTTCTTACAACACTGATGATTTTTTTTCTTTTTTAATTACTCAATTAATAATATATAAATTTGATAATATATAAATTTAAGAACTTTCATGTTGAATAACACGATTCTATCTAGAACCAAGCTTAACTTTCGCTTGAGACAAACGTGGAAAGTGAATCAAGTGCAAAAGAAACGGGAGTTTCCGTCCGACAATGCCGCGTCGCGGTTTTTATCGCGGTCTTTCCGGAGATCTGAGTACTGTCGATCGGAGAGAGAGAAACAAATACGCGATTTCTTCTTCACGTCGTGCGATCAACGATTCTATCCTGTGGCGCTTCTATCTTTTTTTGGTTTTTTTTTTGTTTATCAAACCGGATTTTATATCAGATCTCTGTAATTCCAAGGCAACGAACCCCGATTACTCGCGCGTACATACTAAAACGTCTCTCTGGCTGATCTATTTTTACAAAAAAAAACATTTGATCAGTCAGAAAGAAGAAGAGATACACGACATTTGACGCGCTTCGCGGGCGCGACAAAGTCAAGGTTTTCGCAAATTGCCGCGAAAAGGTGCAAAGGTTGCAATTTAACACGTTGATTGCCACGGTTACGTGACTCGATGCCGTAACTTGATGGCATGATATCATAGACAATAAATTGCATCGTAATCTCTCGGCGACGTGCGAAATAAACGCGATTGAGATCTGCGAATGTAGAAACTGTGACCGCGGAGATGGAGTAGCTGTCAGTATCAAAAAAAAAAAAAGTTTTTACGAATTAATTGTGTTGTTAATTCGCACGTTAGATGTTTCATTTATAGTAGAATTCTTCCCACAACGTGCGGTTGTTAAACCCTTTGCGCTGCTGCGCGAAACGGCTAATTTTTTTCAGGAGCTTTCACGGAGGAGTACGTGCACGTTTATGCGCGCAGCGCGCGCCAATATAGGAGGCGAATTCATTAAATCAATTACTTCTTTGATCTAAAAACCAAGTGGAACGAAACGCAGAGTATATATATGTAGGAAGTGAACGGGCGCGCGGATTCTGCGTCGGTCGGAGTCTGCTTTTTAGTTTTACATTTGCGTCAGTCAGTTTTCGCATTTCCAAGTTTTTCGACGCATATATAGTTTAGTTTTGGACACATTAAACATTCAAGAAACGTTAAAAAAAACATTGAGAATCCAAAATAACTGTTCATTAAAAAAAGTAAGTTCAAAAACGTAATTTTTAGGAACATTTAAATGTATTCTTGTGTAAATATAATAAGACGTGGTTGGTTTGTTTTTAAAAAAACTACTTTTTACGTGATATGTGATTTTTGTAATCACACGCAGCACGTTTTTTTTTTTTTTAGATGCAATTATTTATTAGAGAAATTCATTTTCAAAAATGTATTTTTAAAAAAATATATATATATTATAAAAAAGTAAGGCTTGCATTTCCCGCGTATTTATCTTGAGTCTTAGTACGTCAGATATTTAACTCAATTAATCAGCGTTAATAGCATAAAGTTAGAAACAGAGGATGCACATTTATAATTGGACGGGTCTTTCGGTCTAGAAATAAAGTAGGGCGAGGCTCAACACACGCGGAAGTGGAATTGCGCAACGCGCGTGATGTGCAGCAGAATTTTTTTCGCAAAACTCCTGGCGCAATTTCATACTTTACTCTGCGGCGGGAGGGGGAGGCAATTCCGGACCGGAATCGTATTTGCACGTGGCATTGCTACGCACGCCACGTTCCAATTGTTGTTGTGTAAAAATTAATATCGGCGCGATAGCGCGTCCGAAACGGCATTTATTTGGATATCTCTATTCTTTTTTTTTGATCTCAAAATGAAATGGAACGCGATGTAACGCCGTTGCTCGCGCAACTTCGTCGTCGTCTGTACTTGTACAATCGTCGGGTTGAATCTGATTCGATTTAATTCCACGCGAATTTACGCGAGCGAACCGCATTTATACGGAAATCGGCTGTTTGCACATCAAACAAAAACGTCTGTATCGCGAAGCACAAAAATTTCTAGCTGACTTTCCGTGTGCGCGTTTCCGCGTGCGTTACGCGCGACGGTCCCGCGCAAGGTCATGCGCGCACCCGTTTCCGGTCTATGAATGAAGTCGCACCGACACACAGAAGAAGTTATATACACTGTCAACACAAGGCGAAACCTTTGTCATTTGAAAAAAAAAAAAAGAGGAGCGGTTCGGTCCCCGTCTTTTTGTTCCGTTGTCTTTATTAAGTTTGAATTTAGCGAGAAATTTGCGACAAAGATCCTTCGGGTGTCTCTCTTTGTGTCCTTTCTTTCTCGACGCACCACCACCGAGCTGTATCCGCGCAAAGGTGCGACCGGTTACAGCCGGGAGAGCATGACCGCTCGGCTAACTGTACACGGAGAGGAGCGTGTCTCATATGCTCCTTAATTTTTCCGTAATCACTTTGTCCAAGGAGGAAGCTCGTTTGCTCAGCACGCCAGAGTGTTATTTTAGATTCTGCGGTAGAGATTTTTTTTCACGCTACGCGTTTATTTTAAAAATCTTAAATTGCGGAAGTTTACAAAATAAAGAGAATTGGAATTGTAGCCAGCAGCTGTTGTTTCAATTTTTTAAATAGAATTTTTTTATTTCCACGGTTTCTTTCAACCAAACAAACATTTTTTGCACCTTTGTACCGTACATGTGCATAATGCGCACGTTGATTCGTACATACAAGCACGCTCTTTCTCCGGCAATAAAATTGGAAAATTACGACTGACGATCTTTTAAGTAACTCTATCGTGTGCTGCTATTCACGTCACGTCGCGAATTGCAACTGGTTGCAGTCAACGGAGCGTGACCGTCGCACTATATCCTGCTGTTCAACGTATCGCATCTTTCCGTCACGCGCGCGCACGACGATGTCCTCGCGCGTTGCCGCGCAAGTGAACGCATATTGCGAATATGTATATTTGTTTGTGTTAATTTAATTTTTACAGCGTCTTTTTAATTTAACACACACACACACACACACACACACACGTTCTCAAACATATTTTTCTCTATACGTAGTTTTACTGAACGATCTTCTTACATTTTTTTGTAAAACGATATTGAGATCAAAGGATTTTATAAAGTCCAGTATTTTGTCCTCTTCGCGATTTCTCGTACGACACATTTTATCCTCGAATAAAATAACATTATTTGTTATGTTAATTTAATTTTTACAGCGTCTTTTTAATTTAACACACACGTTCTCAAACATATTTTTCTCTATACGTAGTTTTACTGAAAGATCTTCTTACATTTTTTGTAAAAGGATATTGAGATCAAAGGATTTTATAAAGCAAAAAGTTCGATATTTTGTCCTCTACGCGATTTTTCGTACGACACACTTTACTCTCGACTAAAATAATATTATTTGTTTAATCAAGAATTTGATATTATCTAAACATAGTTATTGTTTTTACATATATATATATATGTATACAGTATTATGTTTGCTTCGCGATTTGTTCACACAGCGATCATTAAATGCATCTTTGCGTTCCTGGTGTATCAAACAGGCCGGACGCGCTGTGTGTTGACTTGTTTTTAGTTGCGGAGATGCTGACCGTGTAAGCACTTAATATTGCTTACGAGCACCTGCGTTCAGTGCATTGCTTGTTCGACAGCACCGGTCCACAATAATTGCAATCTCGCGTTACTCAATGCGAAAATTGCGGTTCACACCGCACCGCGAAGATTTAACAGCGAAATTGTGACATCGATCAAACCACGGAATCGTCGCAAAGCGGATTCCAAGTCTGAAAAATCTGAGAAGTTTGAAAAACTCGAAATTTATAAATATAAATTACACGTCAACATTTGACTCTTCGAAAATTGATTGTTTCTCTCGTAGCGACGAGATATATCTGTAAGAAATATAACGACGATTTTTTAACTTTTTTTTTCCCCGATTCTGTTGCAATTGCTACATACCTGGAAAGCCGAGCGAGTCGTTCTTAAAAGTCATCTCGCCACAATGACTCACGAATTTCAGAATTGAGCAACTCGACTACGTCATTTTACGTTACTCACCTCAGACCATTTAATCATTTTCTTCTATCAGTAACTAAGTGATCGTTCATTTTTGTCTCGATCTCTAAATTTATCTAAAAGATTAGATTTTGGATGAATTTGCGAGATACGTGCAAATACGATTTTACACGGTGCCAGTGATAGAAGGACATTTGATATTTGCAGATATATCCAGATGACGCGATGACGCTACATTGGTGGATGCATTGGTTCTGGGTTACCGCACAATTTCTTGGTGAGTCATTTTATTATTAGATATTTTTTTTATCCCATGACGTAAAGCCTCCGTTCAAGTTTCAGTTTTTTATATTTTTATTGACGTAATCGTTTGTCTTGCCATATTCCGTTAACTTTCAAAAGGATCAATAAAAACACTCGAGCAACGTCTTTGCGCTTTAATTAGGTCGCCTTATGCAATCAAAGCGCGATCGAAGATTCGAATTTGCAAGAAGCAGACAATTCAATTTCTTCTGTAAATGATTTTTACTTGTCGCGTAAAATAGAACTTGTGAATTTGATTTATTAAAAGTTGTAGTTAAAGTTTTAAATATAATATAACGTGTTTGACTTAGGAAAGTAAGTAAAAATTATTAAAAAAAAAATGAAAAAAGTGCATATACAAAAATAGTGTCTGATCAAATTTTTGCGCGTAAAAAAAAATCTCATATAAAAACTGTTGTAGACGAAGTTTTTCCGCAAAGCTTGTCGACATTCTGCGTATTTTAACTTCTCAATTTCAAAAAAAAAAAAAAGACAATATGATGTAGGGGAGACTGGGGCTGGTTGTGACACGGGTAAAAAGTTACAGCCTTGATTAGTGATGAAAAGTGCTACAATAAAACTAAAAGAAGACACATGCTCGCGACAATATCAACGCCACGTACGTCGGCATACGCTATTGTTTTATTATTTTTTTCACTAATCAAGGCCGTAACTTTTTACCCGTGTCACAACCCAGTCCCAGTCTCTCCCACGAGTCCATTTATTAAGAGACATATAATGCACGCCATGTTCTTTCCATCAGTGATTCTTGGAAATCCTCTACCGTCAACCACGTCAGGCCCCGTCAATCAGCCGTCCCCGAGAGTAACATCCTCGTCGTTTGTGACTGAGGATAACTATCGCACGTCGAAATCGCCGAAGTCGAGTTTCCGCGTCGCCAAGGCTATCGGTCTTTATCCCCAAACGAACACGGCCGTGATAGGTGACAGGCAGCAACCGGTTACCACCGTCGTCTCACCACCGTTGGAACGTGGAAGTACCAGCGGGGTGAACATTCACGAGACAATCGAGCTGAGCTTCCGCGGAAACGTCTCCGGCGTCGAGCCGCTCGGCACGACAACGCCGCAGCGCGCCACGGAGAACGTCGAGCGGAACAGAGGCTCGACCCCGAAGAAGGACAGCAAAATCATGTGGATATCGACGAACAAGTCTTCGATCAGATCGAAAGTCTACGATCAGGAGGAAAGAAATCAGTCGGTCTCTAACGTTCCCAACAGGAACATCAGCTTCGACGAAGTTGAGGATCTCACCGTTCTACCTCTTCAGGAAGAAATGTCGAAAACCGACTTGATGCTGAACAGGACGAGGTCCACGTTCATAACGTCCTTGTCCGCGGCTGGTGCCAATAACGCCGCGATCAGGACGTTCAATCGGTCGGAGGATGACATCGAGATCGACGAGGAAGTGGCTCAGACGCAGCACTTCGCCACGGCGGCGTCTATTCTCGAAGGTAAAATTACGAGATTGCGTTGTACATGACAATAATAAGTAATCTCGCGTATCAATCACAAACACCACAGTCATTTTACAAGAAATTCACATTATATTTTAATTAAACTTTTACAATATTGCGACCTTCTTTCTTTATATTTACTTATTAATTCCGCCCCAGTTTACTCGAGACAAATTGAAAATACTTGACTCTTAAACTGTTCTCAATATTATTCAGTTGGTAATGAAATGAATAGCGGTCTAGATTTTGTGTCTAGCTTGTGCGTTAGCACTCGACGGCGAGAGAGAAAAGGCCTTATTGTTTTAAATTCTTCACAATGACGCGAAGCAAATGTGTGCAGTTGGCGTGAGCGAATCCACGCGCCTGAGCAGAGCGAGGAATACTTTCATCACGCAGAACTTTAAGAGGGATCAGATGCAGGAAGAGAATCGACCCTCCGATTATGCGGACGCTACGAACAACAGCGAGAACGCGGAACAAAGTTCGGCGACATCCGCGGCGGGTATAGCCGCAATTACAGGCAGCTGTTTAGCCACCGTGGCTCTACTCAGTACAATGGGTAGTCTCGGATTCATTATATACAGGTAACGAGCTCGTGATGCGTTTTTAATTATATCTTCTAAACAGTTTCCCGTGCGCGATGGCTCGCTTAACGCGTTCATTCGTTCAACTCTTTCTTTCTTTTTCAGGCGCAAGTACTTGAACCCTCCACAAACGTTGAACAGTGACAAATGCAGCAATCCCGATAGCTCCGGTTACATCGATGATTCCACTATTCGCGTTAGTATCACACATTACTATTTATTTATAAAAATTAAATTAAATTATCTCTCGCATTAAGATAGTTCTATCACGGAGACAAAAGTTCTGACATAAATTCCAATTTTTTATACAATATTGTCTGAACCAATCTTCATTTTCTTAAAACAAAAAAAAAAACAGTCGGTTACCGGCCAAATTAATGAAACAAATTAAGTTCAACACAGGTATAAAACATTGACATATGTGGTATACGCAAATTCTTTGTGTTCGTATTTCTTTAACTTCTAGACTTGAGATCTTTTCTTTTCCAAAAACTACTAAATATATCTTCAAACTGTCGAAAAGGTAGACATTAAAAAAAATAATAACGTTACCGACCGTTTTGATCTAATAAATTGATAGATGTGATAGAAAACTCTCTTTTAGCACCCACAAAATCCGGCCTTACGTGATAGAACTACCTTAAATTGTCGTTCTTCATTTATAAAATATTGTTTTACAAATAGTTGATTTTATTTCATTAATAATTATATTCTTAGTCATGCATAGTACGCGTTTTTTTCTTGTAAATTTCAATAGCTCCCTTTTAGCACTCACGAAATTCGACCCTACGTGATAGAACTACCTTAAGTGCGTGCACACGATGAGCGTTTAGCAAAATTATTAATTTGTAAAAAAAAAAACCATCGTAAAAAAGATTTTGTTTTTTACTTTTACAGGATAATTCGGAAGAGATGTACAGTTTGGATAACGATTCGTTTTTAAATTCGCTAGAGGCAATGACAATACAGAATTATTGGACGGACAGTGTGAAGCATACGAAGCTATGACAAAAAAAGAAGATAACGCATCCCGGAAAGAGAATTGAGACGTTCAGTATTTCCGATGGCGAAGCGCACGAGCAAATCTCTCTGCTTGAGCAATAGTACTTACACATTTGAAATATATCCGTATTCTAGTTATCGTGCTGAGAAGAGTTTTGTTGTTGCTCCGCGACGACACGGAGACGACGACAAACCGCATTACGCAAAAACATCGTCGTTCATCAGTCTCAATGGCCTGCGCCGAACGTAACTACCTTGAACGTTACCAATGTACGACTAATAGAGAATTGTAGTGATCAAAATTACGATATATCATCTTATATACCATCTCGGAAAGCGCGTCGTTCCTCAAATGATTGATTTCGACGTCACTTCCAACATCCCTATATATTTTTCTACGACGTATTGCGCGACGTATTGGCAAAGTCACTTTGACTTGGAAGTGACGCAATTATCTTCGAATATTTCCATTAATACGATATAGTGCAATAAATAACACAAGAAACTCGATGTACTTTTATTATATAAATTAATTGAAGAAAAAACAAAAAACAAAAAACAAAAACAAAAACGTAATAATAATAACACTCTAATCTTTAGAAAAGTAAGTACAAATATAAGAGACTATAGTCTATAGCTAGAGAGAGTTTTCAGCTAAATTATAAAGAGAATAATTTAATAAGGATTTATTGAGATAAGGAGTTATTTTAAGAGTATTTATAGAAATAAAAAAAAAAAAATTACATACAATACACACACATACTTCCAACAACGCGAATTAAGTACAATTGTACTTATCCGACGATTCTATTCTTTTATCTATTATTGGATCGGAAAACACTGGTGTGTCTTCTATGGGTGTCTCACTTTTTGGAATTAAAATTAAACTAAACGATTAGTTTTTTTCCGCCATACTCTCTGAGAATTGCTTAATCTTAATCGGATATAGCTTGTGAATATTTTCGAAACACTGGAAGATTTACGGAAGATCGGACCAAATCATACGTAGATCTAGCTTTTATGCCTTTACGACATATCCAGCAGAAATATTGATTCATGTTTTCCATTGTGAATCTTTAGAGAGCTTGTGTACCTAATATGTACATACCTACCCGTTGTGACATTTTATGTATAGATGCGCATATAAAAAACAAGTGGCACTTGCGCCAACGAAGATGCGATTAATTTTAAGTAGCTCTTTTAGCAATTATCCATATATATTTCTATACATTTCCGGAAGGAAGAGCGAAGACCGAGAATCCTATTGTGATAGATCGTAGCGTTTAAAAAAAAAAAAACAAAAAAAAGAAAAAAGTGTAAAATTATTATGATCGGTTAGTTTGAGATAAGGTTGTGAATAAAATTCGTTCGTGTATTGTACATTACTGCCGTCCCTTCCTCATCCACGAGCTCTGCTTTCAACGATACCCGTTTGTTTCGAGTTTGTTGTTACAACACATAAATTTTATAATTTTTAATGTGCTTGTTTTTATATTGTTGCGCGTGTATATATACACGAGTGTATAAGTATCCGTAACGACGCATAGACAGTGACGGTGGTATCATCGGCGGTTGTCCTTCCTCGTCATGTTCTTCGTCGGCGGTGTCTGTAGTTGATGTTAAAAAAAGCGACGAGCACGGCGCTGTGAAATACTGACGAGCTAGAAGTAGCCTACGAGAAAAAGAAGCAAATTGTGGATGATTATATAAAGGAATAAACAAAAGGGATTAGGACAGTATTTATTTGCGTCTCTTCCTTCGCTTAATCTTGTCATTAGATTTACCATTGTATTAATTCCCTATTTATACATTTTTATATTCTTCCGAAGGATGAAATTTGTCAACAGCAATGCGATACTACTTTTGTTATCTATGCGTCGAATACTTATCAATCGCCTCTCGCATAGGTTTTAATTCCAAAACATATCTTGTTCCGAGAAAAATATCAAAGCTAAATAATAAAACTATGAAGCTAAATGATGATAATTGTGAATGTAATGTAATTACTGTCCTTTGATGTGATGTGTTGATTTAAGAAAAAAAAAAAAAAAAAAAAAATACATTTAATCCGAGTATTGAAAAATAAACATCTGAGAAGGAATTGAAGAAAATAATTTATCATGTATATATATATAAACGCTTTATTTCGTTAGTATACATACATTTGCGCCAGCACAAAAAAAAGAAAAAAAGGATTGTATTATATAAAATGAAGAATAATGCGGAGTTTCTTTTTCGGGACTAGACACGTGCAAAGTGGGATTCCAATGTCTTGTTCGTCCTTGTCCTCTTTTTGACAATTGATGTTTCGTTTTCGCTTTCTCGTGGTTTAACAATCAACTCGCGATCTTTATTATGTTACGGATGCGTTGCGCCATGAAGCGGAGAAGCACTGGAATCCGACAATTCAACATTCTTTCATTTTCTTATCGCAATGCTCGTTTGATCTCTGCGCGAGAAACGTTTAGCCAAATTTTTTCAGCAGCAATAACATTAACAGCATTGCAAAAACAAAAAAACAAAAAAACACTTGCGCATCTGCCAATGTGCAAGTCAAAATAATTGAGTAAGAGTTTTATTTAAAAAATTATTGCACTGTATAAAACAATAATATGATACAAAAAAGTTTAGCTGTTTTAAAAATATTTTCTTTTTTGATAATTGTGATGATCAAAATATTGATTTACTGAGGTTTATAAGTTTGACATCGTGCTGCTGTTATGAGTTTGGTCAGTGCTTCTCGTTACCATGCGGAGCCTTGGACATCCTGAATCACGCTTTATGGTATTCACAGGGCAGTGTTACTTGCTGGGAGTAAAGAAAAAACCGAAACTTATTGATGAAAGTCTTTCATTTTCTTTTTCTAACGGTTTTTTTTTTTTTTTTTTTTATCTTCGGAACACATAAACGTGCCAATAGATTTGAAGAAAGCGATGAGCAACGTTCGTTTTTCTTAAAAAAGCTCGTTCGTGTCTCAAATCGAGATAAATTGTAAATGCAATGAGATGTACAGTAGCATTCAAGGAATAAAGTTGAGACTCGCGATATTATTTCGTCATCATATAACTTACACCGATCTATACGAACGCAATTAATTACACTTTTGTTCATCACATTTGCAATTTAATGAGAGGATCACACACTATTTTTACGAGAAAGTGTCTTTCTGCGGATTTGACTGATTTTTAGATGAATGTTGTAGTTAGTCTCGTCATTCTGAAAAAAAATGTCTCAATAGACACAACTTGATTCTGAACCGTTTCCGTGCTATAAGTTCTGAAAGAAGATCCAATGTTAAATCATTGGATCTTCTAGAGCGCGGAAACGGCTCATGGAATCAAGTTGTGCTCATTGAGAATTTCTTTTAGAACTACATTATGTCCAAAAGTTAGCCAAATCCGCCAGAAAAACACTTTCCCATAAGAATGGAGCGGAATCCTTTAGCCGTGGCGAGATTGTGTACATATATATATATATATGTACACATGTATATATATACATATATATATATATGTGTGTGTGTGTGTGTGTGTATATATATCACTGTTGACAATAAGTTTGAATCCCCGTTCATTCACTCTGTGACAAAATGATTGCAAATCGTATGTTATTATTCACACCGACGCAATTCAATATCTTGGAATATTAAAAATCATTCGGAGATACAACGAGCTTGATATTTGATTGAACTTGGGAAAAAATGGATTAAATCTAAGTAAATCTAATATAAATCTAACAAGATATAAAAAAATAGAAAAATAGATCTAATTAGATCCAACTTGGATCTAAATAAATATAAAGTAGATTTAAGTAGATTTATGTAAATTTCCACTTTATTTGTTAGTAGATCTATTTTAGATCTATAATAGATCTACTCAGATTTATTACATTAGATCTAAGCAGAATTAAGCAGATCAGAGTAAATCTAATATAGTAGCTCTGAGCAGATCTAAAGTAGATCTAATGGTAAATAAAGTGTAGATTTACGTAGATCTATTTATATTTATTTAGATATACTTTATATCTATTTAGATCTAATTTGGATCTAATTAGATCTATTTTTCCATTTTTTGTTATCTCGTTAAGTTTAAATTAGATCTACTTAGATTTAATCCATTTTTTTCTCGGGAAGATATATTGAATTTAAGTACATACATGAGAGAATTGACTGATAGGTAACGCAGTATTGCAGTTTTAAATTAAATTAGTTAGTTTTAAATTTAAATTCACACGTTTGTGCGTTTTTTTTTTAATTTCGCTCGCGGAATTTACATGGAAAAAGAGTTCTGACGTATAATCACCTTTGGGGAGAAATTCACATGAGATCGTTCGTTATACGATGAACAACACATAAGCAAATATAATAATATTTAGAAATCAGCGATGACAATGTTCTATTCTTCTCAAGCACTTGAGGAAAATTCGCGCGATGTTTAATCAAAGTTTTAAACGTGCGCACGACGGAAACGGTTGCGCAAGTGCAACGTTTTTACACTTACTTTTATCATTGCCCGGTGCTCAACAAAGAGCAATAAAAACGCGCGTGTCTGTCACAAACGAATGCGAATGTCTTACCTTTAAAAAAAAAAAAAAAAAAAAGGCAACTGCCCGGCGGTCTACAAAAATATTTCAATCTCTTTTTCATCTCGCGTCTTGTCACAGTCGGCGTTGGCATTATATTTAAATTGTGAGCTCACAATTCTACATGAGTCGAATGTTTCTCTCTCTCTCTCTCTCTCTCTCTCCTCTCTAGTTTCCTATATCATTCTCATCGAGCATCGATAAATAAGATCATCTCTCCTCGCACTGTAGCTACACATATATATATCGAATTTGGCTGAAGATCGAAGTTTCGCTATGTACATGTCCTGCTTTCCCTGCATTACATTTTGCTTCCTATAAGATAGACGAGAGATAGACTACATCAAAAAAAAAAAAAAAAGAAAACTTATATAAATTGACAGATTTCATCTACTCATCTAAAGAGTGTTACGTGTACACACTCTCGTTGTGTCACACGTGACACACAATTATTCTCTACGCGCTCAGGCTTGTTAGTTAGCTTGTTTATTATTTAAATTATACGTCGAGGCTCCTCTCGAATGGGTGTTTGTTAGCAAAGAGAAATAATTAACTACAACGGCATCGGGGGACGACGACTTACTTTGCGATCAAAATTACATTTGTAATCGCGACTAATCCGCGACAATTTTTGGTCATTTGACAATACCGTGTTTATCAAGAAGAAACACATTCACATTGTCCTAAACGTTTTATCTCCCGATAAGTTTACCCGAGTTCCTCGCCAATTTGTAAAATTTTTCATCGATTATTCTCCGAAATGCGTTTTTGCCGTACAATAATGCAACATCGAACATCCCGCAAGTTCCTAATTCTTCTAAACTTTTATTCTTCATGCGCGATCTATTTATTTATCGATCTAGGACAGAATCGCGTTTTTACATTAATTCACCAGTGACAGTCACACAGCGTGAAGCGATAAGTGGAGATCAAAGATTTTTTTCATCGGATTTTTTCTTCAATCGATTCGCTTGTCGGATTTACTTCAGGAACGAATGGAAGATGTGGCCGAGGACGTTGACGCAAATCTGTTCAGTTTGCTGTCGATAATAATCTCGTCGCCATTTCGAATGTTGTATCGATAAAGTTGCTTGTTTGGATACAACATTTCCTCCGGGCCGTATTGCGCTTTCATTTCCTAAAAAAATTTGATTTTCCATCTCTTCAAAATTGCGATCTGAGTTGGATCGAGAACGAATTTTAATAAATGTAATTATTAATATCTCTTACAAATGCAAAAATTACTTTCGTACTTATTAATTATTAGCGTAGGTCGGGAAATTTTCGGACGACGGTCGGGATAAAAAAGATCGGTTTAAAGGTACGGTTTATTAAATTGCAACTTCAGGATTTTCAAAAGACCGACTGAGAACGTTCTGAAAAAACATATTAAAAATCGTTTTGACTAAAGAACAAAAATAATAAATTTACCTGATCAACGTAGAAAAGTCTCATTCTGTTGGCGGGTATTTTCACCATACTTTCCAACTTCGTCTTCAATTCGAAAACCGTTCTATATACATCTACCGATCGTACCTGCAAGTGTAAATTGTATGAAAAAAAATTCCGCAATTAAAAAAAAAAACTTATCTTCAAGAGTTCAGGTTTTGTTTGTTTTTTTTTTTTTATGTTTTCTAAAGTGCTCAAAGTTAAAAATACTCGGTATTGCTCTCTTTCCGAGCTGTGTTCGGAAAAAGCCATATAGTAACTTGCAAAAAAGTTTTATTTCTCGATAAAACCTGTTTGGAGAAAAAGAGAGAGACGGGAGTTATTAAACTTGATGCGAAGTCACGCACCTCAACGAGATCTCCGTAAGTGAACGTAACCTTGACCCTTTTCTCCGGTGTCAAATCTACGTTTACCAAGGGGTCCAACTTTCCGTGAATAGCCACGAGCTCGGAATACCTGAAAATCGAAGAAGAGGGTCAAGTTGGGCCGGAAAAGAGAGAGAGCGCGAGCGCGGCCGTGAAACAAGAATAGTCTTAATGGAGAATTCGAGGAGGCAAAGTTGGAACGTAGTAATGAGGGCAATTTACGCGTGCATTGCGCGGAAACCGGAATTTAAAGGCGTTAAATTCCGACTCGCGCGTGCATTTGTTTTCGAATCTTGTTTTCCGAATCGAAGGGAAAAAAGAAAAACACACAGAGTTGAGAAACTTGGAAAAGCCCTCACCTCTCGGGTCGATCCGCTTCTGGTTTGTCCATGTAATAACGTATGAAGGCTCTCTCGGCGTCCTCGCGTTCCTGCGACGATATCACGCCGCCGCCGTTCAAAGTTTCGACGTTTGGCAGTCGGGCTATTAGTAGCTGCCGCCTCTCGTGCTCCGTGTATTCTCGGGGGCTCTGGGAAATGTTAAAAAACACATGAAGGCGCGGCACAGAAACTTGACACATCGACACACTTCACTTTTCGATCTCTTATTTGTAACAATTTAGATTTCGAAGATATTATTTTTGTGATTTTTTTTTTTTTTCAACCACGAATCATCGAACGTGGAAGCTTGAATCGGTTAAAAACAATATGTCAAATAACATCGAATCTCCACGTATTTTTTGACATTGGAATCACAATTTTACTGATGATTAACTTGGGAGAATAGAAAAAATATATTTCGCGTAGGAGCTTCTTCCTCTCATTGAACCACAAAAAGTTATTACGCAATACCACGTTACGCACGATTTAAATTAGCATCTCGTCGCGCGACTGATTTTAAATCTAAATTCCGATATATTCTCCGCGCATATGTGTGCAAAAAAACAACAAAGCGTAGCTTGCTCCTTTCGCATAAAAAGAAGTGGATTATTTCGCGTCGTTCTATTTTAATATCAACATACGCGATCTCTCTTGAAAGTGCGGCACACGGTCCTGATGGTCCGGTGTGTATATCGATTCCAAGAAGCTTGTTTTTGAAACTCACATTACATTAAATCTATAAGCCTATTTGATCACGTGCCAAGATTCAATTTCGCCGCGCGAGTTGCAACGCGCAGGAGAAATCTCTCAGGGAATCTTTCTATTCACCGGCGAAGACGCGCGTTATTTCTCACGTTACCGGTAGCGGTGTGGTAGAGCTGTTGCATCTCCGATTGTGCGGGGGGGATTAGAACACGTGTCTCTAATTTCGTCTGTCGCTCGCGGTGACTTTGACGCGAGAGAGGGGTGAAAAATAAATCTCAATCGTGTGATTTCCGCGCGCGCCTCCGATATTTCGCAGCGCAATGTAATTTTACTTTCCAGAAGCGAAAAGAGATATATTGCGTTTCTAAATCATATATCCGTTCAGAAAAGGCAAAAATCGAAATTGTGTAGGTGAAATCGGTATCGGCTCCTTTCTCTTTCTCTCTCTCTCTCTTTATCCATCTATCTTCAATCGAATTCACGAGCGCGATATGAAATCAAGATAAAGCTAATCGAAATATTTCCCAACCGCGAAACGGTAATTGAACGTTACTTTCCAATTTTCAGTCGTCGAAATGAGGGGAAAAAAGCGCTCACCTCGAAAAGCGGGCAACCCTGAATCCTGAGCGACTTGAGCGCGGGAAACCTGGCCAGTCTCTCGACCTCGTCCCAGGTCGATAAGAACGTGCCGTTCACGTTCAAGAACCTCAACATTCTGAATGGATCGTGAGGCGATTTGATGGTCTTCCCGCTTGATTCCGACTCCGATTCGGATCTGTCGTAGTTGACTTTGCTCTCGAATATCCGATTGCCCTTCTCGTCCGCGGACGTGTGCTCGTCCGCGTCCAAATGATTCATGTTTTCGCTGTCCTGCCCGTGATCCTCCTCCTTCGCTCGAAGACCGTCCTCGTTCGGCAGATTTCGATTTTCTTCCAGAGCGAGCGATCTGATCGGGCACTCGGCGAGCACGAGACTCTTCAAGTTTGGAAACACATACCTAAAAAAAGAAGAGCGTGTTCCATGAGAGAAAATACTCAATTTTTTTTTTTTTTTATATATTTTTAACGGTAATGTTTTTATTTTAAAATTGTCATCTCATTTGCTACATTTTTCAAATCTTCATCGTCCCTCTATCAAATCTATTTGCAGAAATACGATTTTTATAAAAAAAAATTATTGTATCTGCGCGCGCGAGAACTTTGCGACGTGTGCTCACCCTAACTTTGAGATCTCGTTCCAAACTTCTACCGGATTACCGGTGAAGTGTAACTTCTTCAGCGCCGGATTTACGTTCTCCGGCTTCTGATAATCCAGGTCTACAGTTTTGTACTCGTTCAAGGACAGGTGTAGCTCCTCCAGGTTGCGCAAAAGCCGCACGAGTCCCTGAACCGTCGACCACGAGACTCTGGTGCCATTCAGCACGAGATTTCTCAGGAGATCGTAGTTACCGTGCTTGACCTCGAGCACCTCGGCGAGGCAGTTGAAGCTCAAATTTACGAACTTGATCTTGGGCATGTGCTGCAGTATCCCGAAGACCTCCGTCCACCGTGACAATTTGTTCTGCGCCAAGTCGAGCTCCTCGACGTTTTTGCACTTGTTACGGAGCTTCTCGGCGTCATTGCCCGCGCACTCTATGTCGCAGTCCTGGAGCACCAGTAACGCCGGGACCGTGTGTCGGGGGGACTTCTTGGGGATGAAGATGCTCACCGACAGGGCGGCCTTGGGCGAGCCGGACTCCGCCTCGTCGTCCGTAAGCGAACAGTCCGTCGTCGAACTGCCGTATTTCAACTCCAGCGCTTCCAGCAGTGACGGCATTTTTACAGCATTCTGTAAGATTGCGAAAATTGTTTTTTTTAGAAAGCAATCGCAGACCAAATACCGAATAATTTGAAAGTTATTACGTGACATAAAAAAAAACATTTAATGTTAATCTTTTCGAATAGATTAATATAAAACAAATTTTAATTTGCTCGCGCGCGCAATCGTGAATTATATGTAAAAGAATTCTGTTTAATTATTTTCTAGAAATTCGAAATAATTATTTAAAGAAGAAAACGCATAAGAGCGGCGACGCTGCCGCCGCCGCAAAAAAAAAAAAAAAAAAAAGAAAAAAACGACTGAGAAAACCGGTACCGGTTCTTTATAGTCGAACAAAACGATTCTTCGTGATCGCGCGCTCTCGGCTCGCCCACGCGATTGACGTATATAGAACTCGCGGGACGGATCCCGAGCCTTTCTTTTGACAGATGACTGAGAGAACGTCTGATGACGCGACAAAAATATATGAATAGTGCAAGCGGTCGTCTTATTATTGTTATTAATAGATGATTGAATTTCCATTCTCGCAGATGAATCGTAACAGTGTGCATTTCAATCATCAGAAATAGGAAAAAAAAAAAAAAAAAAAATCAAAATCTTGAGCGAATAACTTTCCACGTGCTCTGCGATTTCTCGGGACTACGACAGCTTTAATTCGTATACGCATACGGTTGTGGTTTAAACGACGACGAGCTTTCCGATTCATTACGCGCGGTAACAATTATTAATACGCGGTTGGATTACCACACATCTTCAATCAATGATCAGTGTCTTTCTACACGCGCTATATACGGCCACGCTCATCAGTCATTCGACGCGTCTTCACTATGCGTGACATGATCGTCATTCAACCAACCTTCCATACGTTTTAGTGCGTGCCTCAATCTCATTATTATTGAACATAATCATCAAAGAAAATGCTCGTGTATATTCGCCGAAGTGTAACAGATGAATGTTTTAAGGTGGTTCTATCACGGAGACAAAAGTTCTGACATAAATTCCAATTTTTTATATAATATTGTCTGAACCAATCTTCATTTTTTTTTTAAACAAAAAAAAAACAGTCGGTTACCGACCATTTTAACGAAACAAATTAAGTTGAACACGGGTATAAAACATTGACATATGTGGTATACGCAAATTCTTTGTGTTCGTATTTCTTTAACTCGAGATCTTTTCTAAAAACTACTAAATATATCTTCAAACTGTCTAAAAAGTAGACATTAAAAAACAATAATAACGTTATCGATCATTTCGATTTACTAAATTGATCTAAAGTGATAGATGTGATAGAAAAATTCCTTTTTAGCACCTACAAAATCCGGTCCTACGTGACAGAACTATCTTAAATTGTCGTTCTTCATTTATCAAATATTTTTTTACAAATAGTTTATTTTATTTCATCAATAATTATATATTCTTAGTCGTGCGTAGTACGCGTTTTTTTCTTGTAAATTTTAATAGCTCCCTTTTAGCATCCACGAAATTCAATCCTACGTGATAGAAAATTACTACTTTTAACATACTTTGCGCGGGACATCTCGTGAGAAACAAACTTGTTTATTAATAGAAAAAAAAAAGAACGAGAGGTACGTACTTTCTATTCCTATCTGTTGCATATCTTCGAAAGTTTCGAACAAAATTCGTACGAGAGATTGCGGACGAGATCGGACGTGATACACGGGATTGCGAGCTAGCAATATTAAACGTAACAATGTTACGTCAATTCGAGAAACATGTAACACGTGAAAAGTCGTTCGCTTCTGCTGGACGCGCGCCAAATTGTGCTCGCTTTTACATAAGAAAAAAAATTAATGTTGTGAAGCGCCATGAATATTTTCGAAGCGTCCCACTTTAATTTACGTTTGTCCGTGCAATCTATTGTCCACAACAACCCTCGCATAGATAGTCCGATGCAAATTTTACGACTCCATAAATATTCATGGTCGTGATAATGATAATGTTACGAATAGATGATTACTCAACTTTCAGTTCTTTTTCTTTAAAAAAAAAAAGAAAAAAACATGTTTCACGCGTTTTGCGCGATCGCTAGAGAACAAAATATTTGCATGTAAAAATTATAAATAAACAATGTTTATACATATTTAGAATTTTACATATTTCTAATTTTTACATGCAAATATTTTTTTCTCTAACGGTCGCGCAAAATGCATGAAATATACAATGTTTTTTTTTTTTTTTTTTTTAAAGAGTACAAAAGAAGCAAAAGAGACTGTCTCCAAACAAAATATAAATATTCCGGCGCACTTTATGTCACGTGCTAACCCTTTGTAGACTGATATGGGTCTCCCAAAGACCCACCCAAAGCTTTCAAACCGATGTCTCTAGTTTCCTTTTAACTTATATCTTCGAAACTACTAGAGATTTTTTTCAATTTGTTTTTTTATCGACGCAGAATCGTTTAAACTTTATGCTCAAAAAACAAAATTGAAAAAATATTGATTTTTCGTCCAACTAGTAAGCTGTTTTGGAAGTCAGTCACACGAAGGGTTAAAAATGAAATCTAGTTTCGTCGAGAAATATCTCGAAATATATACTCGCTCGGTTGAAAGCTCGTCAAAAAAAATGTTGGAGCGACAAAACAAAACCGACGTGGATGCGACGCGCATCCTCTCTGTGTAC
>QVNW01004208.1:0-40766 GCA_014825475.1 Pseudomyrmex flavicornis
TGTGTGTGTGTGTGTGTGTGTGTGTGTGTGTGTGTGTGTGTGTGTGTGTGTGTGCGCGCGCGCGCGCGCGAGCAAAGGTCGAAAATGTCGAGAGATTAACGTCGTATCGATAATTAATCGTCTGTTTCCATATTTCGTCACATGCATAAATTATTACTGCAATTCGAATTTTGCCGTGTAATAAAGAGAGCCAGCGTAATTATTCAACGCGGACTCGAACGGGCGGATATTCGGTTTTTTTTTTTTTTTTTTCGTGCGTAATACGCTCGGTATGATCTCAAATCGTCGTAATTGCAACGATAAAATGAGAAATTACGCGTTCGCTTCGCGATTTATCGGTGAATTGCAACTCGGTTTATTGCAGATATACTTCGATCCGCGCGCGCGCGCTTGTTAATTTTTAACTAGCGTATCATATTTGACACGCTTTCAATGTATCAATTTCAACGGGTTGTTACGTGCGCGGATTATCTTGCGTTACACGCACACGCATCATTGCCATATTATACTCTCTCTTTTATATTTTAAATAAAACAAGAAAAAGTTCACATATTTCATATCATCATTTTACATCTCCGTGATACAATAGTTGTATCCGATCAGCTATAAATATGTACGTTTCTCGCAAAACGAGAAAGAGAGAGAGAGAGAGAGAGAGAGAGAAAAGAAAACTGAGAAAAAGAAGAAAAAAGAAAACGATACCGCAATGATGCAGTTTCCTACTTATTTATTTGCGCGTCGGAATGCAACCTTCGTTTCCGCTGTAATATGGAAAATCATGACAAAACATTTGGTCACGTTCCAACTAGCTCGTTCGAGGTTGCGGCGAGATTCGATAAATCGATCTGCAAAGAGCGAACAAAACGTACGTCTTCTCGATCATATTTTTGCAGGAGAACAATTTCTACTTATTTTAATATAACCAAACGCCACGGATAAGAATTGCGAATCGGTGAAATTGATCGACAGAAAATATTGCAATTAGAAAACGGAGATAAACGGTTTCGCAATATATATCGGTATCGGCGTTGTCATCACAACGACGATAGCGACGAGGTAAACCAGAATTTGCGGTCGCGGCAAAAGAGCAAAAGTGAAATCTCTCTTTCGGAGAGATTAATACCTGGAGAACGCTTCGATATTTTCAGCCTTTATTGCTGCCTCTGATATTACACCTTGTCATTAGTATACGTACGTACAAGTGCGCAATCGCGAAGCATGCAGCAAGAGATCGGAGATCGGTCGCTTCTTCTTACGTAAGCCTCCGAGAGTGGAATGTATATTCTGCATTCCATCGGCGTGCAACAACACGGCGGAATGATTCGCGTAGCAAACTCCTGTATAAGTACGTACATACATACATACGTACATACATACGTACAGGATGATGCGTCGACCAGTTTTTTCATACGGCGTAGAAAAACAAGTTTTTCTCACGGAGATCGGTGAACAAAACACAGGTGTAACTATTTGTTACACACGCGGCTATTAATATCTCGCCGGCTTTAGTCAATCTATTCGCAGTTCTTGTTTTCTCGCCCATCAGATTAACAAAAAAAAAAAAAAAAAACTCAATTTTAATCGAAACTACACCGCGCGCTGACCAAACAACACATCGAGCCTCGACAAAACACGAAATTCGTTGCGGTGTAACCGCGACGGCGATTACACGGATTTTACACGTTCGGATTTGGTGCGCTATTTGCGAACCGATGCCGCGGGCGCGTCGCGATCTCGCGCCCGCATCGAAATCGCGACCGAAAAGAAGAAACCTTGGGGATGCCCGGGCAAACCTTGACCGCGCCATGTTGCGACAGGGTCGTTGGTACTCGCACCGCGCGAGAGTGTTTATCCTGTCAGCCGGAGCACTAGAATAGAACCAGGCCAGTCCCGACTCTTGCCGAGAGAGGTCTTGTTGCCGAGGAGACGACCAACAATTATTAAATATACACGAGAGCGCGCCGGTGATGCGGCGACGAGATTTCGCTGTCCGACAGCAGCTCTCGAAGGTGCGCCGACTTTTATTACGCGAGACCGAGCGCAACCTTGCAGCGAGGCTCGAGGGACACGCGATGCTATTTTAGCGTCATCTTGAAAAATCGAAGGATCGCATCACACACACAAATTACACACTGCGGAAATAAAAATATATAGGTTTTTTTTTTAAACGATCTAATATCTCCGTTGAGATATTTTGATAGTCATATTTATTTCTTTTTTTTGTTTGTTAAAACAACTCGGATCTTCAATTAAAAAACGTAAGTGTAATAATCAGAATATGAAAACAGATTTACTTATTTCAGAGAATATAAATGTGTCAATGTTTCAAACAGTTTTTATTTTTTTAATGTGGCATTTCCTCTCGATTTATCTCTCTCTCGTGTCAGATCCAAAAGTTGTTCGCGTTTATATGAGTATGAACCCTCGGGAGAGAAAGAGAAAGAGAGAGAGAGAGAGAAAAAATCTCTCAAAAACCGCGGTGTTCGCTGCCGCGGTACCGCAATTCTTTAACGTCGGTTACAAGCGAAGAGACGAAAAAGCACAGCGCGACATCGCGAGACGGGCGAACAAAAACGCGTTCGGTTTCAATCTACGCCGGATCATTTCCGAGAAATCGGAAAAAAATCTCTCAATTCGGGAGAGATGTCGGGGGGGAGGGGGGGAGGGGGAAGGGAAGTGCGCCCGAAAGAAACGCTGAGTAGTTCGTTCCAATTATCTCCGTGGAATCCACGAAGAAGTTAACGGAAGAATCAACCGCGTGTAGTCATTAAGTTCTCGACAATGGAGAGACGACGACCCAGGGAGAATAGAGGCAACGACGACGTGGTCTGGGCGTAGAGCTATTATCGAGTAAGATGGACTCTCTCGGAGCGGCTTGCGGAGGCAAGCAGATGAAGAAGAAAACAACGTTCTACGTTAGCCGCGTTAAAGATACACACAAAATGCCAGTCTTTTGTGTCCATGGAAAAAAAAAATTATCTCAACGTCTTCTAACGAGAGATTATATTTCCCACGCAACGATACGAAAGCAACGATGAGAAAAAAAATCGATTGCAAGAGCGCGAATTAAATTGTATATCACTTGCGCGCGTTGAAAACCCATCATTTAATAAATAAAAGTCCGAGTTGAGCGAGATCTGTTTTTACGTTTATTTTTACGCTCGCTCGATGTCTTATTTTCCGCACGTAAATCTAGTCAAGAAAAGAGTAGTCTCGCGCGAAAAGACCGGAGTTACGAAAAAGAGACACTTAAATCCGCGTAACGATCTCCGCGAGAAGCCTTATTGCGCAACCAAACTTATATATATTCCACCGCGCGTTTCCGCGTGATTCTGGTTTTCCCGTTCCGCTGGTATTCCGTTTTCGTTGTCGTAACTCGTCATGTTTCTTGTCGGCTGTAAAAATGTATACAACCGACCGATTATCCTGAAAACACCGTTCGCCGCGGAAAGAGAGACGCGCGAGGTTGAAAAAAGCATTTCTCGCCGGATGCGGCTTTCTGGTATTCTTTTACGTTCAGCGAATAACATAGGTATATACGCGCGCGCTCTTGAAAAAACGAGTAGTGAAGGCGCGGGATGTGTTAGTGCGCTCGGTTTTTTTTTTTTTTTTTTTTTAAAAATAAATAATTTATAGCTCTGCTATTATACCGCTGCGTGGTCGATTGCGAAGCACCGATGGAATGAGGACTTCATTATCATAGCATACGTTCCGATGTGATCGCGCGTGGAACGCGAGTTTTTCAGAAATAAATTCAACTCGAAAAAAAAAAAAAAAAAACATTCAGAAACGGCGAAATTATTTATTCCAGTTTTGAAATTTTTAACAGAAAAACACCACCAGTATATGTTTTTTTAATAGTAAATTGGAGAGATATTTCTACTCGTTTTCTGTGCTGCCACAGATTAGTGTATTAGTATTACGACCGGTGTAACTGTTCAGCACGTCGTGTCGGAACTTTACAACCTTTGATGCAAATAGATAAGAGAGAGTGAGAGAGAGAGAATGGCACGAAAAAGAGGCACTACTTTTGCTGTGAGACGTACAACGAAGACACTTTTGGCAAAATTGTCGCGTTCTACATTTCGCTACGTAACATCCGCTACACATTTTCGTAGCTTAAAAACATTTGCTGGAAAAAAATCGATTAACTTGATTCGAAAAATTTTAAATAACTCCGAAAAAAAAACTCGGCTACATTTGTAGCCAATACTTAAAAAAACTTCCACTTGAGTCTTTTGCGTCGTATTAACGGTGTCACAAGTGGTACAAAAATAATTACAACATGAAAGTTCGAGTAAATCGCGTGTTGCAAATTAAGACCGCGGTCTTTGTAATGTCAAACGGAACGCACCTGTGATCGCGGCGACGTAAATCGGACGCGATTGATTTCCTTTTCCTGGCGATCGCAATCGAGGCGAAAAATGAGAACAGTAATACCTAGAGGTAACAACGTCACGGTCGAGTGAATAACGCGTAGATCCGTTACTTTTGCGGACATCGTGCCCCGCGCCGCAAATCCGCCAAGTTGTCGAACATGTGGATGTCGAATGATGTCAGTGACGCGTGATGTTTATAACTGAAAAACTGCTGAAATTTAAAAGAACGAACGAGCAGACGCAAATTCGACACATACATAGATCGTCGCGACATCGACACGCTGTAACATCATACAATATCTGATTAAATCTTTCTTAATTAAAAACAAACAACAAATTAAAAAATCCAGTTTGTCAAATAAATTATCGAGCAAATCGGCAAATAAAAAATAAAAAAAACAAAAAACAAAAATTTTCTTGCGTGCGTCAGCAGTTTGCCACAAGATCGTTACTCAGCGCGTTTCTACATTGTGATTTTCTATATTATCTCCAAGAACGCGATTGTTCATGCGAGCGCATTCCTCTTATCCCGAGCGCACACGATCCATTAACGAGTAACCGAAAAAGATTGAATAAGCAATTGAAGCGCACATTAAAAAAATGTACACCCACGATCCCCATTATTATTCTCCCCCCTCCTGTCGTCGTTCGGCTATTGGCGCACCATATAAATCACCCCCGATCGATTTCCGTTATTCCCCCCCCCCCCTAAATACGAGACAATCCATGTCGAGCGAGATATTCGGAAGCTGATCGATGACGCCGGGGAGAAGAGAATTTGCATTCGTCGGTTAAAAAAGTGTTTGTCGATCGTCTTGAGATTCCGCGAGATATTACGACGACGAGAAAGAGAGAGCTTCGCGATAGGATTCGCGACTGATTTATGACAGTCTGATGCGAAATTGGATGCGCAAACAATCTCGACGCAAAAAATGTCTCCGATGAACTAACTCGGCGGCAAACAGCAATGTTTAACGGAAATTGAACTATGCTCGGACGAAAGCGCGCAAATGTGTGGCATCGCCTAAAATAGAAGAACATTTGTTGCGACAATATTTATGAAGTATGTGTGTACCGATGGCGCGCGACGACGAGAACAGTGGCCGTCGTGATTCTATATCAACGCGAAAGTTTGACGACCCATCGATGAGAAGGGACGCTCGTGACGCGGCGCTGTCGCTTTTAACGTCGCGTTAATGGACGATGTTCGTCGCGTCCACCATGCGCGGTCTCGCCTCTCGAGATCACAATATAAACGCTTTCCACGTGTCGCAGAAAATAAAAAGATAATATATATGAGAGAAGGGTGTCGACGACGACGACGCGCAACGCAATCGTTATTATCGACGTAGAGGGGAAACCCGTGTGTGTGTGTGTGTGTGTGTGTTTTCAGCAACAACTCTCGGCGAAACATCGTTTATTAGCGCTTCGTAAGAATGAGAAAACAGTGGGGGGAAAAAAAACATTGAATTAATCTTCAATGTCGCGCGCGAGCGCCAATCCAACGTGAAAAATATATCACACGACTGGCTTGATGGAAAACGAAAAACCGAATTTTTTTTTTGTATATTTGTTTGTTACGTCTGTGCGAGAAAAAAAACTTTTTTCAATCGCTCGCGGCGATCGAGTTGATGCGTAAAAAATCGATTCATCGCGTTTCACCAAAGAATTTAAATAGTAAGCGATTTTGTTTGAAAACTGATTTTTGAGAGAGAAAGAGAGAGCGGAATATGCATTAAAATAAATTATTTAATTCGTAACTTCGCTCGAGTGAATTGAATGTAAATTGCGTTTCTAATGCGTTTTCATTGGCCGGACGATAATCGAAACCCGTCTTCAATTTGCTACGCGCTACAAATCGGAACACGATCTTGCTAGGGTTAATTCCGACGTGTCGCTATACCCGGAAATATTCAGTGGCTCGCTGTGTCGTAATGAGTAATTAGTGCGGCATGTGCCGTTTCGCCCGCAAACGAGATGCCGGGGTTGCTGCATCCGGCATAGGAAAGGAGTGAGGGGACGGAGAGAGAGAGAGAAGACAGTGAGAAAACGGATGCATCCAACCGGGAGATACACTTGCGCATATGCAACGCGTTTGGATGACGCCGACGCCGAGAGATTCACCACCATGCTCGCGGATTATTTATGAGCGCCTTGAAATTCCGGAAGTGGAAGATCGGCGCTCGCATCCGACGTTCCCATTTCCCGTCATGAAACTTTTATCGACGGCCACTATTGGCTGTTTACGGGCGTCGTTCTCGAGCTATTTTGTTGCGCGGACTTTTATCGCGCAATGATTATCGCGTAACGTTGCGACGTTTTGAATCGGAAATGTGCTGCGAATGCGCGAAAATGTTATTGTGAGATATTTGAAACGTTTCGAGCAATCGCTCTCTAATGTTTTTATTAAAAAATAAAATTGTGAGAGAATAAAATTAATTTCAACGGCATTCGGTGGTCTAACATCTGTAATACGAGGTTTTGTTTTGTCATTTAACTAAGCGCATTTTAATGCCGGCCGTCATTAAATTTATTACCTCGAATCGCTATCCGCGTGTACCTACTCGGACAGCGTGAAATGAAAGCGCGACGGAAGAAAATCATCGTCATAGCAACGAGAGTTGCAACAATATAATAACATTAATACAGCGTGTTATTAAATGCTTTCTCTTGTTTCCGTTCGAGTCGGCGATCTCACGAAAGCGTCGCGGATATATTTCCTCCTCCCCCGCTCCCCAGCAAGAAAATTACGACCTTGCAAAATGGAGCAGAAAAATTGTTTATTGGACAATCGAAGCATCGATCAGTCCGCACACATTTCGTATTTTCTAATACCAACCACTGCAGGAATGTTTCTGCGAAAATAAAATCACTCGTATTTCACAGTACGATTATTTTTTTATTTTACTACAAGATTTTATTCTCCGAATATTTAGAGATTTAAATCGTTTTAAAGCGCTCTCTCTCTCTCTCTCTCTCTCTCTTTCTTCTTCTTTGCAAGTAACTCAATTTGAAGAACATTTGCAGATAAGACATCCGAGCGCGTTGAACTCCGTACGCTCCTAATTAAGCAAGTCTTATTAGTATAATTGTCGCGTGGGCAGCGCGTGCATTCCTCGGAATGATGTAGTAATTCTCCAGAGTCTTCTTCCTTCCCGGGATCTTCCAACTCTTTACCGAGGCATTACGCGTCTGCGCAAAATTTTCATCGAAAGAAAAAAAATACAACGCACGTTCTTGATACGGGAAACGTATAGTTTCGAAAACGTATAGTTTCGAATCACCGCGGCGGGCGGCGCATATCTGCTGTGACGGCAGGATATCGAATGGCGACTCGATAGGATATTGGATATCCCAGAAACGCGGAATGCGCGTACTTTCTTCGCACTTCAATACGTACAAAGAATTCACAACGAGAGAAAAAAAATCACAAAAATCGACGTCAAACCCGCATACTCAAATCGACGAGACGTTTTATTGCGTTTTATTACGTGCGTTATATGCGCATGCTTCGCAGAGATAACGATAATTCAATCTACAGAACGCCGTTTTGTTAGGAAAATTCGTCACGTTCCTTCTCGCGAAAACACTTTACGAATGCGCCGCACGCATCGCGAAGGAAGAGTAACGGATACAATAATTTCCTCTGGTCATTTAATAAAACACAATATTTCCACATTTCTCTTACATATAAATTATAAAACGAAAATTTCATATTTTCGCTAAAATTATTAAAAGATATACACTCGTGAAAATTCGAAATTTTTTCACGACGACCAGAAGAACGATCATTTGTTTCTCGCCCGCGAGAAACCTGCACTTCTAACTCATGTTAAACGATTGCAATTCGCAAGCGCGAGATAGAAAGAGTATAAAAGAAAAAACGAAGAATAATGAGAGAAGAGAGAAAGTGGAAGAAGGGAAGCAGACGAATATACGCCGACCACCCAGGATCGCATTTGTTCAATTTGTTTAATCGTTCCCCGGTGCAGTTAATCATGAAAAACTCAAACAAGCACCGCAGTCGGCCGCGCGGAATGAAATTAAATTTAAATTCAAAATCTGTCTCGAATTTAGATAATATTTTATTTACTTTAAAATTTGCCTTATAACGAATTGCTGGATTTTAAACTTCCGTGTGTATGTTTTTGATATAATATCTATATCTCTTTGTGGACTGACATGAACTTCCTAGGTCCAAAAATTTCAGACTAGTATCTCTAGTAGGGATTAGTTTTTCTTTTATCTTTGAAACTACTAAAGTTTTCCAATTCTCTTGCGATCGATGCAGAACCGTTCGAACTTCCGATTCAAAAAAAAAAAAAAAAAACTTGGAAAAATATTGATTTTTCGCGGAGATATTCGATTTTGAAGTCGCGTGGGTCTCACAGACCCAGTCTGTCAAACTAGTTGTCAGTTTTGAGATCTGTCCACGAACTGCTATTATTGAAATCACATTTGTGTTTGATGTTTAATACATTTGCGCTGTATATACGCGTGCTTTCTCTATTTTTGATTTTTTTTACGTGCGCGTGTTTCGCAATCACGCGCGACGATCACGTTCACTCTTTTCACACATCAAACACCATCAAACTGGCGATATAGATAGTGCTCGATTGCAATTATGAAAACACACGCGTAATTTACTCGAGTCACAAATGAAGCAAAAAAACAGCGTCGTCGGGCTTGCGACTTCTGTGCTTTGCGGAAAAAAAAAACCTGTCTTGCCAGCATCTTTCTCTCACATCGAGTCTCTCGGTAATAGTCGCGACATGATCCTGCGTTAAATCACGACGATTTCTACGAGCGACGCGCGATTCTTTCGCCGAGATGTGAAAAAAAAAAAAAACCGCGATCTGTCGACATCGCAGATTACGACTAACGACGACAAAGCATTTGTCATTACGTGGGAGTAATTTCGAAGACGATTGGTTCCGAAGAAGTTATTTACCAAGTCGAAACTGTAGACACGATTTAATCCCACACTGAAATCCTCTTGTGACATAACTTCGTCAACTTGCGCAATTGCGGAAGGCTTCTCGAGAGCGTTTGATGTAATTTTATCGAAATTAATAGAACGCGACATAGAATAGAGCGTCTGATATAATAATTGTTTTAGAAGATTCGCGTGATGAGAAAAAAATACAAATATTTAAAAAAAACGTACCGATAAAATTATCAGAACATTTTGAACATTTCAAGGAGAGAAGTTAAATTCATCGTTTTGCAGAAATAATAAATGTGAAGCAGTCTCAGATATTTCTTATACTCCCGAGATGGTTATCGAAAATTACATTTCTGACGAGTTTGTGTCTGACGTAATAACGATGAATCAGCAATAACCTAACCAATGAATCGTACCGGGAAATCGTAATAAAGTTGATTTAGTTCCGAGTACTTCTTTCAGCTTGCGTTACATCAACGAAACGACTTCTCGATTTGACCGGACATACCATCACAATTTATTTACGTAACGTCAAACTCGAATTGTATGTGTGTATGTGTGTGTTTGTCCACACACTCTCTTAAAAATTATTTTAATTCAAGAGTAAATAATGTAAACTGAGATAATAAAAGGCGAGAGAGAGAGAAGACCCTTTCAATAACCTCCCCACGGTCGTGTTGCAACTAAAATTAGCTTTTCCTGCAAACGCCTTAACGCTCACCTGACCCGCGTCGAGACGCCGTTATAAAACGACGCGTGCGCCGCACGCATGGACGCCGCCTTTGGAGACTTTACAAAGGGACAAACCAGGAAACTTGCCTCCAGAACCGCGAGTTCTAAACGACAACGACGACGGCGCCGAGAGAGCAAAGTTTTGCTATACATACACACACATACCGACTGACCCTCTCTGCGGGCACTTCGATTTCACTACGTATTCACTTTGATCATCGCGCTCACACGTCCTAAATTGTGACCATTGTTACACGCCGAGAAAACGCCTCAACTTCGCCGATTTATCTCGTGTGACGTAATCGATCGTCTCTCTCACAACATGATTGAACGTACATCTGGTCTAATTAAAGACTACTGTAGGCACGTCTGTGATGAGGTTTTCCGATCGTTGCCGAAGCAAATTTGCCGCCAGAAAAGTTTCTAAAAAAAACTTACTTTTTGTTAGGAAAAGTACAATAACTCGTGAAGTAAAAGAACGACTTAAGCGGAGAAGAAATAATATTTATAAAACAGATAAAGAGATTTCTTTTTTTTTTCTGATTTTCTCTTTTCGGCGATGTTCGAATTGATTTAACACCCGAGTGATATCTTGAATTTTTACCGTCTCGTTCTATTTCTCGTCTTGCGCGCATTTATATGGAAATGTGAGAAACGCAAAAAAAAGAAAAAAGAATGTTATTAGACGACCTTTATTGCCTATCGCAAAACGACGAGAAAGTGCTCCGAGGCAACGAAAAAAATAGAACAAGAGTACGAGAGAGAGAGAGAGAGAGAGAAACACCTGCTCGAGTCGATGGGAATATATATATATCGATTTCTCTGATTCAGGTGATCAGATATGAAACACAAAGGTCGGACGGAAAAATACCGTAACTGTCTGTACTGCGAGCAGATGATCGACACCGAAAATAGTCTCTTCCCCGCCCCTCTTCTTTCCCCACAAGTTATTCACCCTTCGCTAATCGCTACTTTGCCAAACGCCCTCGCGCGCAAATATCCGAACGATGCGATCACGTTCTCGTTTACGGTAGGAAAACTCCCGGCCACCTCGGCGCGTATACGTATAGCTCCGCACGCGCAACAAAAGCGCGGGAGAGTGTATTTTTTTAGAAAAGAGAGAGAATATTAGCATTCCTAAAAAAATATATATATAAAAACATTTGCAAATATGAATGTTGCATGCGATTCTATTATACCTACAATGAAAAAAAGTGTTTTAAAAAGCGCGGAAAAAACAATTTTTTTTACACAAGAATATGCAACATTCATGAAAAAATATACCAGTGATATAAGTACGATGGGCGTACAAGAATTTAATCGCGCGTGAGGTATCGGTCGTTATTCGCGACTTAACACCGTCGTATAATCCTCTCTCGGTTTACGTCAAGGACCGTCCATTGTTATCGTCGTAAATTTCGCACGCAACAGCTCATTTATACATCGTGTGCCGCCGCGCGAAGAGAGATGAGACTTTCGTAATGCCACGCGTACTCATGCCGACGACGACGGCACGTGGGAACCGTGGGAACCCTCTCAAACGCGAAAAGGAGCTAATTACACCGCGAGTCAAAGTGGGCGAAAAAGAACGAACAAAATGAAAGAGAAAGAGAGAGAGAAAAAAACCTTTACAAAGAAAAACAAAAGATGTGATTAATCAAAAGGCGAGCGCGCCGCGTCGCGTGCATTTTCTTCGCATACGACGCAGAATCGATGAGCTCATCGACGCAGAAAACAGAAGCCTCTCTCCCATTGATACTCGCTGCGCGTCTCACAGGCGCAATGTGTTTCTACGAAGTTTACGTTCTATCAGCAACAGCACACAGCCTTGACATTCCGCAAAAGAAACGTGGCTGCTGCTGCTGCTCGAGCGAAAGGCTCGAGAGGGTCTTCTTTCAATGAGCGAATCATACGCGATGGCGGCAGCTTGTTAAGTCGCGAAGTCACGTGTAACGAGTTTGACCTCGAGAGAAATTAGGATAGGTCAAGAGGTTGAGAATTAGACGCGACCGAAACTTCGTTCGAACAGTTTTTTATCGCGCCGTTTGCGCAGTAAATTTCAATTTACTGCGACACGCGCTCGCACGCGACATGTAATCCCCCGACGCCCAAGTTCGTTTCACTTAATATCGAAACTCCTTTGTCATTTTCAATTTTGAGACGTTCGGATTCTTTGGTCCGCGGTGAGATTCCGCGATTACCATTTTCCCGACTCGCGACCATTTCATTTTCTCGACATTTTGTTCGCGCGTTTTGTTGCCGCGCGAGAAGAAGTTGCCGTCGTGTTTCTTCTTCAAACAAACCTCCTCCTGTCTGAGAGAGGGGTTTTTCGTCCTATTTCTCGACGTGAATCGAATCGGGGCTACGACAGACGTATCATAAAACACACAGAAAGTTGAAAGCTACTTTTCCCGACATGCCAGACGACTTTCAATCTCGGCCGCAAACTTTTTCTTCCCCTCCCCGCCCACACTTTTGTACTCGCTTTTCTGGATAAGATGTTATTTGTGCCGTACTTTCTGTTATTCGTCAGTGGCAACTGGCGGCGGTAACTTTCTTGGCGCAGCCAGTCCCGACATAAGACACGTATTAAGACACGGACGCGGCTGCAATAAAATTATTTCAACTATTCTCTTTCTTCTTCATTTTCTATTTTAGCCGCTGTCGTACGTAGTCTCTAATTGCGTTAATTCAACGGCTTGATTAGTTTTTTTTTTCTCGTAACAATTAGCGTTAACTCGAATGTCCCCGTCTCATCGGCATGTCGGACAAGGCCGCGGGCGACTTGAAAAAGACTCGCGAGTCTCACTTAGGCGACAAGCTTTTTTTTCCGCCAGGTATATATATACCTAGAAGAAGAACCGCGTGTCTGTGCATATACGCGCCAAATTAGACGATGAATCTTCCATGAGTCATGTTTTGTTCCTCGCCGAAGTGCGGCGAGCGCCGGCGTTACACGCGCAAAAAGAAACATCTCTCGCTCAACTTGTTGGAGAAGGAAAAAAATGCGAATGACTGAATAATTAATTAACCGACGAACAAGTCTGCCACGCGAGGAGATTCGGCAACTTCGCGCCAACGATGAAGCGCGCCTGTTAAAATCACCTCGTAACAACCAGAATGTGTTGATTTCGAAACGCTCCAAGTTGCTTTTGCGCGCTCGTTGTGTAGAAAATAAAATAAAAAAAAAAAAAGATATTTTTCTTCTACGAAAAACCTTTCCTTGAAGATTTTTACACTTCCACGCAGATTAATGATAACGTGCGTTATGAAGATTAATCGAACGGGAAATTAACCGACTGGAAGTTCCTTATTCGCGTAAAGAAAAAAAAACGCAGGGAAGTTGTAACAAAGAGTTTCCCTTTGTGTAAGTAAATTTAGATAAGAAAATGAAGTGGGAGAAGGAAGAGATTCGTTCTTTTCAGAATAATTAACTCGGACGTTTCATCTTTCATCGATATACATATTTCACGGGGAGGGAGGGTTGGGGATTAAAAAAGAAGAAATAAGTTTTTCTCCTCTTCACCTTTGCTCGGGGGAAATTACGCACCGAGGTTCTGTGTAAGAAGAGAGTCTCGTATTTTCACGTGACGCGCCGTGAGTTTTACGTTGTTGTTTACACGAGTCTTATCACTAAGTGATCCCGCAGGGAATATCTTCCCCCTTTCCCCGACCAAGTTGCACAGAGTAAAGAACAGCACTTCGGTAAGTTAACGTCAACAACGGAGGTACTAATACTAATTCCACGCGACAGAGAGATAAACAGGAATGTATTACACCCCCATGTAATACATTATAACCCAAAACCAACGAGGACGATCTTACCAACGTTCGCTCGTTGTTGATACAAATACGAATACGACAAAAAAGTGGAAATTGGCAATTTGGAAAACAACAATCTGAAGTTCAAAGAGCATCGGAAATTATTTATCTTGCTTCGATGTAAAACAAAGGAATTTTTCTGATCTATTTCTTCCCTCGCCTTTTTTTTTTTTTTTTTTGCGAATGTCTTGTCGTCGACAAGAGGCGAATCCTCCGCCACTAAAAGTTTCCGCTGCTCTCTTAACCGAGCCGGTTAGCCAGTCGTCGACCGACTAAGAGCGACTCTCTGCTCAATGAATGATTTCCGCGCGACGTTGCCACATTACGTCTGCATTCTGCACCTATTACTGCATCGGCTGTGCTATCATTCTCTTTTTTTTCTTTTTCTCTTTCTCTCTCTCTCCCTCCCTCCAATTATCGCTCGAGCACGAAACGGATCACACGCGCGTTGCGTAACGCTCATGTGACATGTTTATTGTTTCGTGGCGCGGTAATAAGACGGTTTCGCGATACAGCGTCAACAACACTTATTACTTAGGATTATACCGGTTTGTCACTATAATATTGATATATAAACTTTCAACGGCGCGATTCAACTTCATTCTCAGCTCCTTTCTTATATCTTAATGTTTCATAACACGCGCGCGCGATTCTTTTAAAGTCAATTGTGAGAAAACGAAGTCTTCAAACAACTGCCGTGTAAGACCGACAATTTGCGCGAAATTGTTTAAACCACACCACGATAATTCGAAGTGAATTCTCATTCCGTGTAGACCGTGTACCAACTTGTACGGGGGAAGATGATTGATCATCATGCGCGACGTGCGTACGTGATTCAGCGCTTGCAACGCGTGGCGCGTATAGGCGCGGCCGCGATACACACCGTCGCGACGCACGCACGCACAGCGACGCGCCTCGAGGAAATTCTCAGCGGAGAAGCAAAAAGAAAAGGTGAAAGGGTTTAGGCGCGTGCCTGTTTTCGCGCCGGGAAAGACCGATTAAAGGCCGCGATTAAAATCTGGTGTAGCAAGATAAACAAAAAAAAGAGAGAAAGAGACAGACAGAATTTTTAAACGTTTGTGCGTGAGAGAGAATGTTTTATGTAATCGACAGATTGTACAAATATTTCTCTCTCAACATAGTTGAGACAAAATAATTAGAAAACAGTTATGGCAAAGTTTTTTTTTAAATTTATATAACTATGAAATAATAATTGTACAAATATTTCTCTCTCTCTCTCTCTCTCTCTCTCTCTCTCGACACAGTTGAAACAAATTAATTAGAAAACAGTTGTCGAAGTTTTTTTTTTAAATTTGTATAACTTTGTAAAACAATAAATAATAAAGCCGCGTTCTCGAGTTTTGATTGATGTGCATTAATTACACTTGATTATCTCTTGCGTTTTCTATTTTACCTTTTCGCACTGAACAAGTCGAACAACGAGAGAATGTAATTACAGAGGATTAAAAGTGCTCATCGTTCACTCTAACAATAAGTACCTCGTCAGCGTCTATTTTTTTTTTTTTTTTTTTTACCGCGCAACGCATCGTCACGCGATTAATCATCAATATCCGGGATAGACGGACACCGGAATCGCGCGCAACTTTAATGTCTGCGTTACCGATTAATTACGTTACCTCGCGCGTTACGTCTGCGTATACGCACAGGCAAGATAAATAATTAATCGCGAAACCGCACGAGATAATATTTTGATCCGACAGTTCCGGTCGGAAAAAGATCACATGTCCTGCTTATCGAACGCGGTAATATTCGCTCATAAAGAGGATCGTGTTACGAATTGAGATATTGGGAATAGACAGAGATTTATCGCGGCTTAGCTTCCTGCGTGACGCAACGTCACGAATCGAGGGTCGAAATTAATACCGGGGAAATTATAATGTTGCGTAAACTCCGGCCAAACGATAAACAGAATAATCACCGGTATGCCGGCGAGATGTTGCTTTATATTTATATATATATATGTTATACGATCAAAACCCGAAGCATGAGCGATTAAAAAAAATATTGTATATATGTTGTGGTCAAAGCCCGAGCAGTCCTAGGATTGACTGGTCAATACGCGCAGCATGGTCAAAGCCCGAAATAAAGTTTTTAGCGTACTTTTCAATAAACGCTATTATCGCAGTGACATATTATAGATAAGGTTGGGTTAGGTTAGGTTTTTACGGGAAAAGGGTGCAATCCCTCGCCCACAGATAGTATGTGATACAAAGAAAATATTTTATACGTCTCAAATGTGCGTTCGAACTTTAACCGTTGTTCCGCGCATTGACACGTCAATCCTAGGACTGTTCGGGCTTTGACCACAACATATATACAATATTTTTTTTGTTTTGTTTTTTTTTTTTTTTATATGCGCGTACAGGTGAGATTTTTTTATGCTCTCTTGTACCGCAATAAATGTCACGCGCCGATGTGTTCTATATGGAAACCGTTTCCACATCTAAACTAGCTATTCTCTCTGCTGGTATCCGCAATTTTCCGCGTTTCCCAAAGGGCTATGGATAAAACGCCATTTCCGCGAGACAATAAAGGGCTATGCACTCGCGTATGTGCATGTACAAGGAAGATAGACAAAGAGAGAGAGAGAGAGGGAGAGAGAAAAAGGTAAACCAGACTACCGGCGCCATGCCGTACCGCCTTCCTTTGTCCCTTTTTTTCGCACAACGATCGACGACCTCGCGAGATACCGACCGCTTGATACGAGTAACGTAGATCCGCGTATATAGGCTCGAAGAGGAAGTGAGCGAAATTTCCCGATTATATCAGATTGTTTGAACGGACAACTATCTCAGAGATCTCCCCCGTCGGATAATATCGTCTCTCGCACAATATTGACTTCTCTTCCCGGGACACCGTGTAGGTGGTCAACGCACCGATCTCGCATGCACGCTACGCACGCAGGGTTTGTTTACAAGCCGGTGCTCGGGCTGCCTCACTCGCTACCGGAGTTCCTTGACACTCCGAGTGAGACGGCAAGGCGAGAGAGGTTTGCGCTTTCCACCTCTCCCGTTTCTCCCTTCGTCGTCCTTGCCGCACTCTCCCGCCTTCTTTCTCCTCTCTCTGACCACCTTTCGACGTTCACCCTTCGCGTCGATTACAACCTCAATTCTCCGTCTCACGCGGCCGCGCACGGACTGGCGCCCGATTTTCTCTCGCTCGTAAATCACGCAACGACGAATGACGGAAACGAATCGCCGGCAATTATCGTTCGAATGATCGAGACGGGACGAGCGCGAGAGATCGTCGGCGTCACCCGCTTTTTTTTCAACTCTTTATTCGCGCGAATTCCACCTGCCGAATTCTTTCGACTTCCGCGCGCGGCTTCCGACTCGCACGCACAACGCGATATTTACAAATTGGAAGTCGTTGGTTTTGTTCTCCGCGCACGTGAGATATTTCACAATTCGCGATTTTAATGCATTCCGCAGATCGAAAATAAACAGCATCGCGCGTCCAGGGTCGCGTTTATCCACGCGCTATAATTATTTCCAATATCACTGCCACGGGGAGTACGAGAACAAAAAAACATGGTAGTAAAGGAATGGCCAATAAGAGAATAAACCAGATCTGTGTGTAAACACTGAAGAAGACCCAAATTTGGGATCGAAACGTTTGTTCATACAAAATAAAGAAGTTAACTGACCCGAAGATCTGGTTTATTGGCCATTCCTTTACTACTGTATTATTTCAAGAGGAAAGATTATTGAAGTTAAAAAAACATGGCGAACGTCGACATCTCGTCGTGGATAAATAAGAGAACATTCGACGCCGCGTGGTGAAATATCGTTCAGCCTCGAACAATTTTCGCATACGAGAGTTTCTTGTAAGTACATGAAATATAATAAGTTGTAGTAATTTTTATACGAAAGTTTTTTAAGAATCGAGGACCGGGTCGAAAAAAGAGACCGATTCTTATCTCGTCCGATTGTTCTTTTTCAATATTTACGCCAGTATCTCTTTTTTTTGTCGTCATATTATTGCAACTGACTCATTTCTTAAACAATGTTTTTCTAAGACTGTAAACATTTCCTCGAAACGTTCATCGACAAGGTCGCTCATCTACTCAACTCAACGATGTTAATTGTCATGCATAGTTATTCCCTCTTGCATTATTCATAAGTCACACCTGTTTGATATATTTGCGATGTTGAATCGACAATTAACCGCGAAAGAGTTTTTTTCCTCGCTCTATTGAATCGACATATGTACGCGGGGGAAGAGAAGACTCACCTATCACCGTGTTCGCCGCGACTTCCTTGGCGGCGGCCGCGGCTGCCGCCGGTCCATGAGCGAGGAAATCGCTCAGTGACAACGACGACGCGATGATCTGTCGCTTCTCCTCGAAATTGAGGTAGTCCAGACTGTTGCTGCGCTGCGGCGCGGTCACGATCGTCACCGTTTTCGTCGTCGAATGATGATGGTGATGATGATGATGATCCAGATTGCCGCCTTTGTCGTTGCCGCCGTTATCGGCGCCCGGACTCGTGGGCACCAGGTAAACGCCGCTCACGCGTATCGACATTGCGCCTGACGCGCTCCGATGACGATGATGATGATGATGGTGGTGGTGATGATGATGATGATGATCCTTGCAACGACCCCGTCGCTTTCGGCGCCACGGGCTGAGGATTGCTACGAGCGCCGGCAACGGAGCTATCGGCTGGCTCTTGTCGACGCGACGCGCATCCCGGTGTGTGGCACCTGCTCGAGGAGTCGGCGGCGGCGGCGGCGGCGGCAGCGGCTCGCGTCGTCGTCCTTCGACACTTCTCGTTCGCGGCTCCACGGCTCGAGAGATTCGCGCGGCTACTACGTGCGATCCCGCGACGACGATCGAGACCTCCTCGGGGGAGAGGTCGTCGTTCTCGGTGGACTTTTTTTCTTGTTCCGAAGTTATCGATCAGCCGGAAAAAAAAAACAAACGCATCTGATCGTTTAAAAACGCGTTTGTTCCGGAGTCTTTCTTTCTTTTGTTTATTATAGAAGTACGACGTGACTTTTGCGCTCCGTTCAAGCGCCGATGTTGTTACATCGAGCGAATGACACACTTGTTATCGTCTCCCCTCTGATTACTCGATCCACTGACGTCGAGACCAACTTATCTTGCATGTACACTATCGGACTTTCTTCTTCTTCTTCTTCTTCTTCTTCTTTTTGTTGTTGTAAAAAGAGAATTCCGTTACTTGGTTTAAGTCTTATGGCACTGATCACTTCGATACGGTTTAAATGTTAGAAAATGTACGAACAATTGTCTGAGAGAGCCGGGGAGAACGGCTTCGCTCGGAATTGTCAGAAGAATTTCTCGTGTGATTGGCACACACTGTGGAAAATTACTCGCTCGAGGGAAGAACCGGCGCGACCAACAACGTGACGTGGAAGAGAGTCGCGTCCCTGCGCATTAGCGAATGAGGAAAAGTTAGTTACCGAAGCCACTACCCGACCGTCATGAATGGCGCGCTTTGTGTTCGCTCGCGACACACAACCCGGGCTCTTGTACAATCCGGTAAAGCAACAGTTAATTTTTCTGTTTCTCCTCCCCCTCCCCCCCCGAAAATATATCGTTTGCTTGTGAACTTTGAACACAGATTCGCTTAATGTAAAAACTGACCGGTCCAATTACAATTTTGTAAAAAAATACGTAAAACAATATTAAATGTAATACGTCAATGTGTGGGCGTTAAAATATCATTAAGATGCGACGAAATCAACGTTGCGTGAGAGCCTTTATCGACTATATCAGCTATATCGAATCAATATGGGAAGATTAATCAGTCTAATTGAACACTTGATGAGTAATTTCGAGTCAGAAACTGGCTTTGCTTTTAATTTCGTTCCGATTTGTTGTTCTTACGGATCTTAAAATCGATCGAATCTGTATCTCGCCAAAAAATTTTCTGAGACGCAGATATCTCTCGCAAGACCGAAGAAAATTTTCCGCGCGGAAGCGCACAACACGTGTTTTTTTTTCGCGAGGTCCGTCTACATCCGGTCTCTGATAGATTGGACTGTTCCGCGCTATACGCGAAGAGCGCAACAGAGCGCTGCTGCTGCTGCTGCTGCTCGCGCGATACGAAAACGCCGGCCATCGATATTTAATTAGTTCGACGTGATTTACGGCTAGATTTATGAACGATAAAATTATTTCGAAGGCTGAGCGCGCGTGTCAATAAAGATGCGATAAAATAAAATAATAACTATTTATAGCGCGTGTGTGTACAAACAATCATCGATTTGTTTTTAGCGACGTGCTGCCATTTTTTATATTTTTTTTTTTTTTTTTTTTTTAAAAAGCTCCTTTTCACAAAATTAAATTTATAATAAAGAATAATAATTTTTCGTCGCACAGCTTTTCATAAAATTTTTATACACGAGTAGCTTGTTTCTTTTTTCTTGTTTCTATATTCCACGTTACTCTGTAATTAATTAACCACGCCCTGCGTGACGTTATTTTAGAAAACAAAAGCTGATCCAGCATCAATTGTTAATCAATTGTTCGCGATAATGAAGGAATTTTTTCTGTCTTATCTACCAAACCACGTTATCGTGTGTGTTCTGTAACACATTCAACAGATAATGAATCCGTAATTCCGTTGTACACGCGATCGGAAATTTTCTTCGCGCGCACGCACCAGACACGATCGATCATCATCGAGCCACATTTTTCTTCCACGATCCATACGGAAATTCGTCGCGCGTTTCCCGAGCGAACGCACGCCCGAAGGAACGTCAAAAAAATCGGAGCTCGCAATAGAAGTTCCGAAGAAGCGTCCATTGACGTTTCGACTGACTAACCTGACCTCAAAGACAAACACCGTCGCCGATAAAAGGGGCGTGTTATATTTCGTCCTGAAATGCACGCGCGTGAAAATTCTCTTCAGCTCACATGCCCTTGGGCTCTCACACACGCGCGCGCACCGCACGCATTGCACAACGAACGAACGAACAAACGGACACACGTCTCGACGAGGACACGCGAAACGGATTGTATACGTACGTTTTTTTTTCTTTTTGTTTTTTTTTTGATAACGACGCTCGGGCAGTGGAGGGCTTGTGTTTTTTTTTCTCGGCAGGATTCGGGAAAGACCGTCGTCGTCGTCCGACGTTATTTATCACAGAGAGGCACACAGGCGTCGGCTCTCCTCCGCTCTTGCCTTCCACGGGACACCTGTCCGTAGAGCAGGTGAGAGGAGAGCGAGACGGCGATAGAGAGAGGACGCAACGATCGTAAATATGTATACAGGAGCGGCGCCGCACTACGACGACGTAAGTATTCGGCGTCGTAAGGTAACGCGAGGAGATTGACACGATGAGGAAAAAAAAAAAACAAACAAAACAAAACGATCGAGTATAGCAGCAAAACACGGAGAGTCGCACGGAGTAAAGAAAAGAGGCGCGATCACGCACAAGAAACTCCAGCAATTCTCTTGAATGTCGTCGACGACGACAACGGCGGCGGCGACGACGACGACGACGGCGACGACGACGACGTCGGTGTTTTATAACCACACGGTGTACAACACACGGGAGTGATGCACACTGTCACGCACACTGACACATGGACACGCGCCGCACGAGCGACACAAACTCCTCGACTAACGCCGCCGCCGTTGCTGGCTTCTTCTTCCTCCTCTATTTTCCTTTTTTTTGTTTTAAGCGCGAGAGAGAAACGGAGACGACGATCGTCCGACGACGGGGAAGCGCGACGAGATACGGGCGTCGGGATCGGTCGGGACGGATTCGCGAACGGACTTAATTTGTGCGGCGGGCGTTACAAAACAAGAGCGGAGCCGAAGAAAGACGACACCAACGGCAACGACGACCACGCCACGAAACACACACCGAGCGAGGCTCGCGCGAGTACTGAGGGCGGCCATGCGACCGCAGCGCCGCGTCGTGTACGGAGCAGCAAGGAGCACGAGACGAGACGGCGGGCGGCAGCCGGTCGCGCTCGTCGCGCCGCGCGCGGGGGGATGAAAGGCGCGCGGCGGGTATAAAGGCGCGTATGGTGTATTCGCCGTAACTCTCGCCCAATTAACGTGTTGCTCCCGCGCGCGCCCGGCTTTTCGTGCGCCCGAGAGCGTGCTTTTATATTGCGCACGGCGTGTTAACGATCATGACCGTGTGAAAAAAAGTCGTTTTCTAGACAAGCTCGGTTCGTTCTAATTTAAGCTGTACAAAACGCCGTGGACATTATGAACGTTACGACCGGCGGAAATTGGGTATATAACTTGTGCGCGTGGGTGGTTGTTCCTTTCTTTCCCCCTCCTCCCCGAAAGATACGATTTGATGTGAATAATCCTTAAAAAGGTTTGAATGAACTCGAATTTTCGGCCTTTGACTCCGTTCTGTTCTCTCACTATCATAGTGAGAACGTTCTTTGTCGACGAACCTAAGCTACCTGAGATTATTGAGAACGTTCTGACAGAGGCGCCGAAAAGTTATTTTCTAAACACGAGATGTTCCTACGCTACTGCATTTGTTAGATAAACACATTTTCAGTCTTGTTTGTGTCTTTGGAAACCAAGTCCCACGGTTGTTTTGATAAAATTTTACGTTTAAATTACAAAAGCAATTTCTCGTTTCTGACAAATAAGTTTGTCAAAATTATTTAAGAAGTTTCTCTTATTATAAATTCTGATTTATATAATTTTAGAATAAATTTTTGTCTGCGTTGAGTCATTGTGTGATAATTAAATTATTGGAGTTGCAAGCTATTTGTGAGACAAACGAAAGAATTCGCCGTGATGATTGTCACTTTCACGTGCTTTCTTAATGTAGAGATACGAGGTCATGTGTAATTCTGGGATCGCTTTATGTGGAAGTAACAATCGTGAGTGTGACGAAAAACAGTGGAGAGAGAATTGTCGAAACGTGAAAAGATGACGCGAACACACAATATCCGTCGTAATTTAGACGGTCAAGTATGCGAATACAGTTGTTGTTTTGTTTTGCAAAACGAGAATAAATTCAAACTTATTTATATAACTTACATTACGAATCGAGGAAACCACAGCTAAATCCATTTTGAAGTACGTACCTGAAACACAGAAAAATAAAATTTCGTTAGAATGTTTTCCCTTGAGAGAAGGTAACGCAAGATTTTTTTTTTTTTTTTTTTTTTTTTACTTTGCCATATCTAAAATAAATACACAAATAAACAGCGTCTGCGAGAGAAAATATTTATGATTGCACGTTCTCGTATGCAATAAATTGCATATTTGTAATTACATTAATTTAATTGAAACTATCTCTTCCGTGATAAATTTTTAATTTTCAAAACTTTTTTCCAACTAAACGGAAAATCTCGTCTAACCCCACCACAAAGTCCTCGTCGTCAAATAAATCTTATAGACTAGTTCGCGAGAAATTCTATTCTTGTGAAGACTCTTGTGTCGAACCGCGAAAGTCCAGACGGGGAATTCGCGACGAACAACGGCCGGTGGGCGGACGAGGACGCGGCGAGGCGCGAACATTCGAACTGGAAAAGACAGCGGATGCGGTACGATGCTTCGCCGCACCACGTGGTATTTCGAGGCGTCTAGACTCGACTTAATTTAAACCGACTCGCAAAATCCCCGCCGACACGTTACTCGGCCGGTCTGGCCGCGCTGTCACAACTCTAAGGTTTGAAATATGACAAACACGTCGCCGTGTTCGCGCGTACACACACACACGCACACACGCACGCGCGAAACGAGTACTATCATTCCCGAAGGTCGGTCGTTAGAAAGTATCTTTATGCACGACGCGCGGATACATATCAGCAGCAGGAAGTGTATCCTTCGAGTGCGAATCTCTTGCAGTCGACGTACATGAATATGCATGTACAACCTGCGGATTGCCGCGTCGCGAGTTTTTGATCGGATTATCTTAGATCGAGCTTTTAAATGCGCGATGTACGTTACATACACGCTGCGCGCAAACACACACTCGAAACGCATATCGCGTTTAAAAAAAGAAATCGCCGCGCGTTATTTCGCCGCTATTAATCGCAATTATCCGCTAATAGAACGCGCAGATCTGACTAATCAACTCGCGGCGACCAGTAATAAGTTGCGTATAATCGCGGAGGAAAGCAGAAAAAAAAATTTACCGCAAAAATTTACATGTAAATATAATCATCGGATTATAGTTGCCGGTCTTCGTCTCTCGTCGTATTTTTTACATCCACAATGCGGTGATGTCTTCATAAGCTACACGAGGTGAACACGAGCTTTATACGTACATATATTGCTAACGGTATGTAAGACCGGCTTATTTCAGAGAAATTAGTTGTTATTATGCACATTAGGGAAGGATTGCGGGGAACACGCATTATATACGTGCCGCGGATGTTCTAACGCGACATTACGTGGTCAATTTCTTTTCTTCTCGCGTTTTGCAACTTTCCTTTATTGCGCATCTCGTCTCTTGCGAGGAAGCCCGCGTCTCTACAATGGACGGTTTTAGACCGTAACAGTAGACCATAAGAGACCTATTTCCGGTTTAGAAGGTCGCAGCGGTAGCTTTAAGCGAATTGAATTATTTCCATTTCGGCGCTGCCTTACGGCTTGCAGCAAACGTCTCGCGTCACTTTGAGACTGCGTTTGAAACTGCGATTTTCAACAATGTCAGTGAAATCTGATTTTTTTTTTTTTGAAACGTAGACTAGATATCCGTCTGATATATTTGGTTTTTAATTGAATTAGATTGTTTAATTATTTGAAAACTAGCTTCAATAAAATTACAAATACTTAAAATAAACTTTAAGCCAATCATCCACCGGTGGTAGTAATTTAAATAAATTCAAGATCTTTCTCAAATGGAGGCGAAAAAGATGTTTCAATCAGTTTTTATTGTTAGATTTTTTTAAATTACGCGATGAAGAAATGATGTCGTCTTCATTGTAGGCAAACATGAACGTAGAAATTGCGTTAAAACACCTACTACTTACTGCCTACTGCCAGTAGTACTGTCCTGGACGGATCTTTAGAGTTTCTCGTCGCGCAAGTAAAAATCACAATTTATCCGAACGTATTTTATTGTAATTTTTGCGCTCAAAACTATATATTTTCGCTCTTTCGTAAATGACTCTACATGTTTAAACTGTCTGGGAAATTTATCGAGTTATTCGTCAAACGCGCATCGGCGAATCGATATAACTGCGACGCAAAATATTGCATTGTGTCTCAGTTCAGCGGTCAAAGAACCCTCGGGAACGGGCCTTTTGCGACGGTGAAGATCCGCTCGCAAAGTTAAGCGGAGCTTTATAGCTCGCTCGTTTCCTCCGAGTCGTCTCATCGATCGCGCGCGCAATTAAATTAAAGTCAATCTACATATTTCTGAAAAATAGCAATCGCTATCGGGCGAGTGACTTTATTACGTCCGGTATCTGAAAAGTGTCCTTTGCTCGCGCGCACAGAGAACTCTTTGAGCACTCGCGGAGATTTCTTCGGCGCAACGATCTAGTTATTTCGGGAGATTTCAAAGTCTCGCGACGCAAACGCTAAAAGACATTCTTGTTTCATTCACATCCTGTATCGATATTATTCAGAAAAGTTGCGCGCGCGATATAAAGAAAATTATCCAATATAAATAATTGCAATTACTTTAAATGTTTTAAATTCGAGATTAAGGTTTTTATATATATATTGTAATATTATTAATGTACGAAAAATCTCGAAACAATTTTCCAGAAAATCCAGCAGCATGTATATTTTGTTTAATTATCAATTTGACAACAACGCGAGCATTTAACTGGTGTTTAAAATATTAACCGGATCGCAAGTCCGCAAGTGGTTACACGCGATTCAATGCGAAGTTCCGAGAATTCCTGGCGAACAAGCGCCGCCCACTTGAACGTATTATTAATTATCTTAAGGAACGAGTATGCAGTCTCTCCGACTGACCCGAATTACAAGACAATTTGCCATTAAATGGCGGAGACGTATAATTAAAGCGATGAAGTGACAGTGCGCGACAACTATCAAGCGTTTCGAACAGCTGGCGGTTGCATTTTACGCCGCTGTGTCCAGTGGCGCGTTGTGCGTGTTACTTGCATTAAATGTAGTCACTTACAAGACATACACAAGCGGTCGCACACGCTCCGGCCGAAAATATCACTCGCGCGAGAAAGCTCCTTTCTCGCGATTGCATCCACCAGCGAATAGCTACTTTCCGCGCACACAAAAAACTCACAAAAACACGTATTTCTCGGAGTAACGCGACCATTAATTGCAATCGCGCAATTGTAAATTTTCAATATTAAATATCTATTACTACGCTTTCAATATTAAATATATTAAATATATCTATTTTTTTAAAATTGTTTCTTAACTGTCTTCGGTCTTTTTAGATAAAAACAAAATTTGACGCGTTCACGTATTATTCAATCAATAGCAAAAAAATTTGTTAGCCACGTTTAGTCCCGCTGCAGGATGAGAGAATCTTCTCGCAAATCCTCTCCCATACATCGGGGTGGAAATGGTTCATTTTGCTCTACCTTTAAGAGTGACAGCTGCGCATTCACTTTAATGACGAATGACACAACAAGCAAGAAGCTTAGAATCTTAAAGGAGACAGAGAAAAGAAACATCAAACACGCACTCTGGTTTCTCGCGATGAAAAGACACGAAATATTTACACGCGCGGTCAGCCATCTTTTAAGCAAACTGAATCGCATGTTGCTTGACCTCGAACAGACAAGAGGAACGCACCCAGCCACTGAGCTACTTCGTGCGTGAGATCCTAGTATCATTATTAATTACAAGTATACATGGGAGTTGTTGTTTCCTGCTCCCGTTGGCCTCTGCTACATTTCTCTATTTAGAAAAATATAAATAATATATATTACGTCTGTCCACAATGAAGACGACATCGTTTCTTCATCGGACATCGTGCCATTTAACAAAAATCTAATCAAAAAACAATTAAATATAAATTCAATTAAATATTAAAATTGACGGATATCTAGACTACGTTTCAAAAAATTCACCGATTCACTGACATTGTTGAAAATCGCTGTTCCACACGCAAAGTGATGCGTTAAAATGTGTTACAATTTCCAGAGAAATATTCATAATAAAATCAATCATGTAGCACATTTTCTTCGAATGTAATTTGTGTTTTTCGACAAATCAATATTGATACGCAGGATGAAAGAAGTAAATCAATGTGTATTGCACGGACAATCTCGCGCGAAACGATTCGAGATAACCGGGTTTGTCGCACACACAGCAATCAGCTTGTTGGTTAACTATCCAAGGATAAGATGTTCGGGGCGATAATGGCAGGAAATTAATGGCAACTGAGGAGAAACGACAGGGCGGAGTAATGAAGAGATTGCTTTCCTTATTACGCATAGATTCAGCTCTCGCCTGCTGCCTTCGTTAGTACATCCTGCGATTTCGAAATTAAAGCCGAGGTAAAACGAAATTATTTAACTCCTTAAAATTGAGTGAAAAGATAAATTTTCAATTAACGTCGCTCATCGCGCTCGTAAAACTCTTTTGTCTTGCCACTTAGCAATGGCAAAATCGCGTTTTACAATGACTCACTTTTAATTAATGTCATTCTAATCCGATATTATTTCAAGATTGTAGATGTTCATGTTTCACAGCGAGAGAGAATCGCTGTTTTTCAACGCGAAATTCACGCGGAATATATTCGTCGCTATGCGGCCGAGTTGAGCAACACAAATCGTTGTACGTTTTTACAACCGAGATACGTCTGCACATGACGCTAATTGATATACTGCAACACGTCACATTTATCATGCAGGCCCGGCTGCATTTTATTCGCAATAAGCAGCGTCGAGTCCGTTAATTCGGCACGCGGGAGAAATTATCGCAAATAATCATAACGACAGTTTGGTTACAAATTACAATCGCGGGTTAATAAAAGCCCGGTGCTGAAAGTCGACGTTTACGCTATTTTATCGCTATATATATATGTATGCTACGTGTCCGGTGATTTTCCTCGTTTCATTGACATCAATCTTAATTAACGTCGTGGCACAACCGGGCATTCCAACAATTAAGCTCGCGATATTCTTTATTTTCACGCTCTGATTTTCGCCTCCTAACGTCAATCTTTTACGTTCGCACAATTTTTCACACTTAACTTCGAAATTCATTTTCGCGTTGTAATAATAAATTATTTCGAATCGCATTTTCAAAACGGACACCGGAATTTGATCGATTAATTTTATCAGCGAGAAGAAAAGAATATCTCATTTTTTATTATCCAACATATACAATAGCGATATAAACGAAAGGTTGTGCATATATCCGAGATACGGTCGTGTATCACTAAAGCGTCTCTCACCGTTTATGGCTCGCACGTGGAAAAACGTCAATGCGGTAAAATTAATAGCGACCTCCAATAATACGCTTGATTTATCTCACGCACGTTTTACCGACGCGTTACGGAAACAGATCGAAATGATTCTCTTTTTTTTTTTTTTTTTTTTTTCAGATTTTCCCTAAAACAAAAATTAGATTAGATGTACAGACATGTGAGAGACAAAAATATTTGTTTTTTATCGAATATACAAAACACTGAAGTGTGACATATTGATCAGATAGTGCGCGTTCGAAGCTCAACTTTTTCTATACGAAATGAAATTCACATGTACGTCTTTAAAACACATAGATTAGATACTGCCTAATGACCACAGATAGGAACGTAAGATGATATGGTGAGAGAGACAGAGAGAGAGAGAGAGAGAGAAAGTCTGACAGAAAAATCTCTCGGCGTATAAGTGCGCGATAGAATTTTTTGAAGTAAACGCAACAACGCGTGTGTTCCTCCTGAGTGCACTTCGCATCAATGCACATTGACGCGGAATTCTACAAATAACCGCGTCAGACGCTGCGAGATTTTTCCCGCAGGATGCACTGCAAAGAGCGAACGGGTCTATGTGTTCGCGGCACGTGCGCAATATTGGTTTTTCGCGGGTCGATAGGATTTACCTCTCTCCTCTCTCTCTCTCTCTCTCTCTCTCTTCCTCTTTTGCTTAGCTTGGACTTTTAAGAGCGGGACGCGTTACGTACACATGTTTGCTTTTTTTTTTGCGTTGAAGAAGAAATTTCCCAACGAGCTTTGCGACACCGAAAAGAAAGTAAAAAAAAAAGCAATGCGACAAAGCGCAAAACTTCTCGCCGATCCGTGGAGTCTCGCGATTATGAGCAGTTCTGGATATCTCTCGCGTGTCTCGAAGTTATATAAGCTCGAAGCAAACTTTAGCTGCGCCAAATATACTTTTCAAATTTGCACGCTACTTATATTTCGCGATATAAATATGTAAATTATACTAATAATTTGTGAAAAATTAAATGCGATAATGTAATAAAAGATAATCTCGGATTCGCAACGGTATAAATTAACATCCAATTTATAAATTAGGCAAATTCGAATCAAATGCGAGATGCAATAAATGTATTCGAATTTAATTTTTCAGACATTTTTCGAATTCAATTTTTCGAAGTTTTTTTTTGTGGAATGTTTATAAATTAATATAAAACATATTTGGCAAATTAGGCAAATTCGAAAAATTGAAGTTTATGATAAAGTCGAGGTGCCAAGTTCACGTTAGCCAAAACGACACTATATTTCGCTCTCTTTCTCTCTCTCTCTCTCTCTCTCTTCGTCAATTATTCACGAGAACGACGATAGCGCAAACGTCGATAGAAGGCAAAGAGACGGTCTACGTGATGCGGAGACAATGCTCGCGCGAAATTCGCGAGTCGCTATCTCGCAAACTCAATGATCCGCGCGCAGGCGGATATCTCGTTTTGCGCTCGCATTTGCGTGTCGACCGACGAGAGAGAGACGAATAACCGCGGATTCTGCCGATGCGGAATTTCCGAGGATGCTCCGTCTGCTCTTCCGCGAAAATATTGTACGAGGATGTTCGAGGAGGAATAAAGCGTAAATTGCGTTTTACACACGCAATATAAGCAGTCCGACAGTTCCTATATTTTTCCGAGGATAAATCGAAAATAATGCCAAGTAAAATGCGTCGGAACGACGTGAATTGTGCTCGTGACAGATATATTCTTCCTCCTCGACAACATCCTCGTAACATCGCGTGCTGAATGTACGGAATATTTCGGAAGTCGCTGCTCTTTGTGCTTCGACGCAAATAGAACTTAAAAATAGAAAATAATCGATGGAACAGATGCACGTCAGCGGATTGAATCATCGTTACCGCCACTTTTTTTCGAAAGTTGATTTTCCCTGTCGAAAAGTCAATTACATTCTTTGAATCTGCAAGCACTGGAAGCAATATCCTGTTATCGCTAGACACATGCTTTTACGGTATTACGTGTATCTCTGCGTCGCGATCGGTGCGACCGTAACAAATTTCCGCGCGACACCGGCCTCATTAAAAGCGATTAGAATCGCCAAGACACCTAATCTGCCGCACGCGAGACTGCTTTTCATTAAAATTGCTCGTTGCATAGTGGCTCGAGTGCTACTAGAGCATTATCGTCCGCGGTGTATTACTGTGATTATCGAACGCGGTGCGCCTGTAGTCCTGTTGTAATACCGTGACTTCGCCGAGACGGCGAATTGCCCGCACACTCACAAAACGCGAATCTACGAATTGTTTAGAACAAAAGATGCAACTCGCACAAGTATTTTCTCGAAATATTTACAGTTTTAGAAATATTACGAAAACATTTGAAAAAACGTGATAATTACGATAATTAATGTTAAAAATTGCTTTTAAGTGCTTTCCATGATTTTAATTATTCAATAATTATAAAATATCTTCAAATAATATAAAAATAACCACTTATATAAAAATAACCATTATTATTACTTGATAAAAACGGACGTAATTATATTTTACGCAATGAAGAAGATCCGAGTTTGACCAAAGTGTCTTTTTCGTATTAAGATTTTTGTTTTAATTTTATTTAAAAAAAATAAGAGTTAAGTGAATAATTCATACATATATGATGCGAAGCAGCATCTTATATGAAGTTTAGAATTGTTATTCAATTCGAGTTTTCTATGTGTATTAATTTACATTTAAAAAATATATATGTTATGGTCAAAGCTCGAAGCACGAGCCGTCCTAGGATCGACTGGTCAATGCACGGAACAACGGTCAAAGCCCGAATGGACATTTGAGACGTATAAAATATTTTTTTTTGCATCATACTATCGTATATGTGTGTGCATCCTTTCCCCGTAAAAATGTAACCCAACCTATAATCTATAATATGTTACTGCGATAATAGCGTACATTGAAAAGTATGCTAAAAACCTTATTTCGGGTTTCGATCTTGCTCTGCGCATTGGCGCAGTACTTCGGGCTTCCACCGTAACATATACATATTTTGCACGTAGGTACAGCGTATGGCTATAAAGTTTTTTATTTTTTGATTTAAATTTATGCTCATCGAAGTCACATTATATTTATTTGTTGGACATAATTATCTTCCGACATACCATAAATATAAGATAATGTTCAATAATTTGTTATGAATACCCATTTAACTCGAACGGAATTTCTTTTTTTTATGTCGCTTATATAAGCGCATATTGCCGCGAGATTTATTTACGAGCATTCCAAGCGCCATATATAATGAGAGTGGAATGCGGCGAAGAAGTGCGAAAGCGCGTTATGTTATAACCGGTTTCGAGTAACTTGCAGTGTTCTAGGATGTCGCGGTAAATAAATAAATAAAAGAAAACAAGCAAGAAGAAATTCACTTTGCGCTGCCCCGCGCGAATCAGTGTTCTTTCAGATCCTGAACGGATGATGTAGATTAGTACTAAAAAGCAAATTACACACGTGTATACAAATCGCGCGGTTCAATTAAAACTCCGTAAACAACAACACATTTTTATTATTAATTCCCGCGGCACACCGTCGTCTCCGTGTCGCGAAACCGCGTGGATTTTAATTTTCATCGATATATACTTTCCCCATTCCCGATGCGCACAAATAATATTCGCGAAAGACAAAGTGCTGCCGCGCGTTGCGATCGATACCGGTACTCGGTACAATTAATTTTACGCTTTCGTATTTTAGTTTTAGCAATAACTACGCCGCGTCTAGCGCTGCAAATAAAAGATTTTAAAAGTCAACGACGAGTCGAGCTGTGTAAAATCTCTTAATAGAAATTGCACTCCTCTACAGAAAGTGTACATTAGCACTCTCGCCTCTGTTTACCGAACGGAAACGAATCATCTCGTTGCAATGAGAACCCAATTAATCCGTAATTGTATACTCGACTGCGGATACCTCGATCGAGAGCGGCGGTGGAAACTCGCTCGAAGAATCGAACTCAACGGAGAGAGAAAGAGAGAGAGAGAAAGATGTATATGTAACGTTGTTGCTTCCTCATTACCGCCACTTGTGAAAAAGTGCAGTATATGTACAGCATGAAGTGTATAAACGTGGCCATAGGAAGTACATATATTTGCATATCTCGAGTGGAGCGTGCGCCTCGTGTTGTTGGCACGTAATGGAGCGAAACAGATACGGAACGTCACAACCGCTTAAGCGCGCGGTGGCCTCGGGACTACATTTTCATGCAAAAATTCTTAACGCAAATTACAGAAAAGAGACATTACCGCCTTTCGCCCCTTTTTTTTTCACTTACGTACACGTATCTCGGACGCTAATGATAATTGCAGTCATTGCTCTTTATTATACTCTTTATTATACTCTTTATTTTCACGACCGACGCTTGTTGTCAAGCAAAACGTAATTAAAAATTGTTTTTTTTTTTCATCGCGTCACAACGCAAACTAATTTAATAAAAGGCAAAAAAGTAATTTTCTCTTTCCTTCTGGACGTTAAATCCTCGTGAAATCCCTTATCGGAAAATTTCATCATCGTTTCTTTGACTGTTATTTCTTCAAAGTTGTATAATCTTTTTTTTTTTTTCTGCGCCGCAACAGAACTTCAAGTTTGCGAGTACGCAAGATGGTGCGACGGCAAAGCCTCTTCTTTGGCTGGAAGCGCACGAAGCTTGTTATTGGAATAGTTTCCCGAGCGGTATTGCCGCAGCAATTTATAATTCTCCTTTCCTCCCTCCCGCTGTTAATGACAAGTATCGTTTTTTGTAGGCTCGAAGTTGACGATTTTCGAGATGCATGATAACAAGCCTCAATCGGAAACTTCGCGAAATTACTTTGCTAAAAGCCATCTTTAATACGCGGGGCGCGCGCGTGTGTGTGTATGTGTAACAAACTTTGTCGCAAGTTCGTAATTACGCGGATGTTTACACTTCTATTTACCGGAAGAACCGATACTTGACGGTGCGATAAGAGAATCTCACACATTTCTTAACATTTTATTTCATCAATTTACGTTACATACATCCGTCGCCATATCGGGAATTTTCTTCCGATCGCATTACGTTTTCATCGCGTTTTCTCGAAGAGAGAAAAAAAAACTCTCCCCCCTCGTTGCTCGCGATCTCTCGAAATTACTTCTTCCCCCGACTGTTTCGCTTTCGCGAAAAATGACAACTACCGATATCCGCGGAGTTTGTTTACCAATTTCCGCGCGCACTTCGAGCAAGTTTGCGACATTATCGCCCCTCTATCGAGAGTGCTTGCAGCACTGGAAAATCGATGAGAGAGCGACACACTCGGAGGAGAGGAGGGGGAAGGGGGAAGGATGGGACGGCGAGCTGTCTTGCGAGAAAAAGCGAGACAAAGCCGATCGAACTCCGTTGACGACGACGGTGGCTCATCGAGTTTTTCGACGTCGCGTTCTCGCAATATTTCTTGTCGTATTCAATAACAGTGCTCTCTTTCTCACTCCTTCACACACACACACACACCACGACTCGCTTCCTCGTCCGCGATCGCTTTTTCGTCCGCTATTATCGTGTCGACGACGAAACTTTCGCGATCAGTAAGGAATGCAGAAAGAAGACCACGTGTAGAAGCGGAGAAAAAGAAAACGGCGGCGGGGGAAAAGATAAATGAATAGATTGGCGCTTATTCTTTTTTCTCCGTCTACTATCGAAGTCTGTTTCTTTCACCTACGAGACAAACCTCAATTTGATGACGCATGGAACGCGATGTGCCACTGCCACGATATCTTTGTGTGAGGGCTGCTCGCCCTCACGTGGGCCTGAAGTGAAAATGGGATAGCGCGCGAGCGATAACGTGACACGTCTACCTCGGAGAGACGCTTTTACGACGCTACAGAAACATTCCCGGACAAAATGGTGTCGCTGAAAATTCTGATAAATGGCGATAGTGGTCCGATAAATGTGGATTCTATATCTATGAGATATGAAGTTATAGAGAAATTTATGTGCGCGAGATTAACGAGTCGAATTGTCCGAAAGAGAACTTGGAAAAATAGGTATTACTGACGGACGGCGAATTTCTCTTTGAGGCACGCACACATTTTGAGACTCCTCCTCATCTCTCATTCGGTATTGAACAGGTTTTGATTAAAAAAAAAAAAAAAAAAAAAAAAAAAAAAAAACACAGAAAGCTCTTATGTAGCAGCTGCTTTTGCGCGGAGCAACGCGAAAAGATACGTTATATATTTCGACGGAAAAAGAAAGGGAAGTAAGATATTCTTTAAATTCGCATCGCACCCAAATCTCACACATAAAACAGAAAGCACGAACGAATGGCTCGAGCTGGGAAGAGCAGAGAGACGTCGCGAGAGTTTGCCGCAGTATTGTGTCTCTCATATCTAAGAGAACGCGTTAGGAATCCAAGAGCGGCACTTTAAACGGCAAACATCATCTCGGTTTTCGCCGAGTGCTCGCTATCTGACTTTCGTATTTTTTCTTTTTGTCACCTGGTGTTTCGTTTCCGAAGCTGAGTTACGAGTTTCGAAAGAGCGAAAAAGGTGCTTCTCGCGAACGAAACTGAAGAATGCGCGCGGGAATAGGGAGAAACCTTTCTCCAGGTGCGAGAAAGGTGGAAAGGAGAAGTGATTTTCCGTAGGGCACGACCGCAGTTACATAACAATGAGACGTCGCGACGTCAGCGAGTCCTCGGGGATGCGCTCTAGAACGCGACGCTCAACCCTTCCCCCGACGCAGTTTCTCTTCAGAGTCGGCATGTCGCCGAGGGCGCAGCGCGGAGATCTCTCGGGAAAATAAAAACGGCTCGGTCGAAACATACTTAATTGCGGTCGGGAAACTACATCGCGGGTGAAAATATTTATCGCGATGTCTATCACATGGTAAACTTCTCTCCCCACGTCCCTGTCATTCCCGCGAAACAACGTTATAAAACCACAATCGCGGTGTATCTCGAGCTTTGCACGGATATTGTAGTCTGGGAGAAAAAAATATCGCGACAAAGTCTATTTAACGTATTTGTTACTTTTTGCGCGCGTTTAATATGAGAGTCAACCGATTGATGCGGATTTTGAACTTTTTGCGGATCGATTCTGTTTTAGGAAAACTATCACAGACTCGTGTGGAAATTTAATGTTTTAAGGGAAAAGTTTGTTACAAAAGTTTTGATAGCCTCAGTTGAAATGGAATTTTGTTGCGATATGGAAATTTCACATCGCATAAAATGTTCCTTTGCGACATCGAGTTAAATGATATTAGATTGTGTTCGGAAAGTTCGCAGCGTTTGTTAAGAGATGGCATTACTAATGCGTTAAAAAAAAAAAAAATTACTGTAATATAATGGTTGAGATTATACATGTATGTACATGTATGTTGCGCGTGTATATATGCCGACATTGAGATTTGCTTAAAATTATCTACGAGATTCCGAAGGGGTAAAAAAGATACCCGCATATCTTCCCCGTGCGCGATCGATGATGACCTAAATGCCCGTTGCCGTTCGTTGCCAAGTGTGTCAACGTAGAAGATATGCTCTTTATTTAGATGAAGTGCCACGGTCGGGAAATGTTTTGGAAACGATGCTGAAACAGAACTGCGCCGCGCGCGCTATACGTGCAATTTATCTTTTTACAATGCGCGGCTAGAGTACTTCTGAACAAGGCAATAATTTTATAAATTTATTTACGTGCAACATATACATATATGACAATACTTTATAACACGCGTAAATTGAAGAAATATCTGACACGACGGAGTATTAAACTTCAACGTTTCTCTTTATTATATCACGTCGAATTAAAATTTCGCGAAAAACATAAGCGCGAGTATCCCAATTTATTCTTACTTTTCCATGCAAATTCTAATATTTAAATCTCCGTGTAAGTAAAAATAAATTGACAATAAATCGCAAAAAAATTTCATAAGCAAACTCGCACAAGAAATCCAACGGATCGGAGTTTTTTTTCTTTTTTTTTTCAAGAAAAAAATAATGTCGTTATATCTCTCGCTCGGAAGATCGCGGGATCGCGAGATTAAACCGCCATTTATATAGCGACCGCGCCGAGAGACGTGCTGGCACAATCTCTCAAGTTCTTTAGCTTTATCATGCAAATACAAATATTTTATCGCTAAAGTCCGTGCTGCGCCACGCATCTCCGATGAAACTTCTCCGCGAGGGATTGACGGAGAGCGTGCACACATTTTCGCGTCGCTTTTGCACGTCTATTGCCAATAATAAATTCTATCGCGCACATATACAGACGCGCGCGCGCGCATCAGGTCCATCATGATCGCCGTCGTTACGTACCTACGTGTTATGGAAAAGCTCTCGGTAGTCACACGTATAGCATTGACGCGATCGATTTTTTCAGCTCAACGGAGTATACATGCGTCGTCGCCTGGACGCATGTTTAGATAAGCGCAGTAAATTCCGTGCTCTTTCTCTCTCTCTCTTTCTCTCTTTCTCTCTGTGTGTGTTATTCTCAGTTAATATACTACGTAAAAAATATACATATTATATATTTTTTTTTAACCGGCCCATCTTTTATTCATAATAACAATCAATGTGTATCAACAATAAATATTGTTACACGGAAGAAAAAAAATAAAGAATGCAAAACGAATATTACATTGAAGTGTGTCAAATGAAATATAAATTATTCATATCGCGCTAACACACTGTATTTATTTGACGTGGAACGAATAAAGAAGAAAAGTTTTTGTGAAAGAACTTCTACAAAAAAAAAAAAGTAAAATCTGTGTGCTTTTAATTATTTTTATAAAAAAAAAAATTAAATTTTCTTTGTGCGACCGTAAAATGAACGTACCATCCTTGAAAGGTCCAAACCGCCACAGGCTCATTGCGTAATATGCAGTAGAAGCGCAGGAAGAACACGCAACAGTGAACGGAACGGAACGGAGTAGTAGGTCACGCACCTTTTACGTCATCTTGCAGTTTCACAGACACCATCACTTTGCTCACAAACGTTAACGGGCGCGTCACTGAGATTTTTCGAAAAAGACAGAGAGAGAGAGAAACGAAGTTTATCTTCCCGTTTTATCGACTCGCGCAGCGTGACACGTGTACAGAAAAGCGAGTCAGTGCGAAAGCTCCGAGAGCTTTCCTCTATTGTTCTAATATCGCGGAAACGAGTTTGCGTTGTTGCGCCTCCGGGACAAAGCTCACCTCCGCGAGGAGGTTTCGTTCGATCTTTATTTATTTCACGTTTTACCGATTTCCTGTCGTTTGTAAAAACTGAAAAAATCACCGATGAGAGGTAATCTCGGATATTTTATCTGCGAGACACAAACTGTCCAAAAAACTCCGCTCACGAAAGATAAGAGAGAGAAAAGGTTCTATTTTATATCCGAAAGAGAGAGATAAAATTTTATCCTCTCAATTTCCTAAAACCAACTTTTAGAATATGATACTCATTTTTCCTTAAGAGCATTTCTCTTTACAACAAAATATATTTCACCGTTATTTAATTTTGATAACCACTCCTTCGCTGCGCCGACGCTTTTAATAATCGCGCGTTTCAACCTCGATTCCCTCTCGCTGCGCCTCTTTTATTTTACGTGAAGTTGCAATTTATTTTCAGAGAAATAACGTCTTTAAATGGCGCAACGTGCCGGTATACGCATAGTCGCGTATAGTTGGCATTACTTTGCTGAGTAAAACTTTATCCTTCTCCGGCGACGACGACACAAACGCGCGCTCGGAAAACGTGCGTCCCCGTGCGCGGTTAATGACTTGGTCTACATGAAAGACACACCCTCGACAGACCGGATAGACTGCGACGACCACAGGCAGCGGAGATATTTTACGCCGAACGACTCTCGCTAGTAGATGATGGTTCTTTAATTACAAACCTCTCTCGTCTCTCTCTCTCTTTCTCTCTGGTACGATCGCGTTTTCTTTTTTAAACTCGCGCACAGTTCTCCGCCCGTTGAAATTACGGCACCGGTGCAAAACAACACTTTAATAACTCAATGATTTGACAAATTTGCCGTACGCGATTTTCTACGCGAATTCAATTACGCGATCGCCGAACGAGAATATTTCATACGCGTGTACATCCGCAAGAGACGGCAAATTTACTTTAATTTTCCCTCTAATTCTCGAAATTAATATCTCCTTGTAATTTCCCGAATAATTTATATTTCTGACCGAATAATCGCACACTTGATTTATTTTCGCGAAAATCAAACGTAGAAAAAATAAACTCGATCGTTCAAGTTGTTTTGACGACATTGTCACATTTTTGCCGAACGATCAGTTTCGCGTTGTGTAATGGTTTAAAAATATGATCACTTTAAGGACACGGTGCGTGGCAGAATAAGATCGATGATGCGCGATCGTTCATCGATCGTCTTCCCGGTACGTACTGATATTCGTAATTTCGAGCGTGTAAAATCATCTTCTCGGCGGCGGTAATCTTATCTAATCAGCACGCGTGTCACATGTTGACAAACGATTCGCGCGAACGAGTTCAATGTGCACTTAAAACTGAGAGATTGTGCATGCGAATGTGAACGCGAGTAGAAAATTAAAGTCGAAGAAATAACACACTGGCGATTTTGAAAATCTCAGAGTTCATCTCTCTCTCTCTATTCGTCATTTCAAATGATTATTTTTTTTTTTTTACTTCGCACTTGCGTATTTTCAAATAAAACGTCCTTCGTTCTGATAATTTGTAGGTCAACGCTATCAGTTTTGTTTATCAAGTTTTTATGGTCTATCGCACAGAAATGCTGCGAAGACCCGTCAGCTCTCCGCAGAGTTTTAAAATTTTTTCCTCACTCTCTTTCTCTTTCCGCAATTCACTAATTAACGAAAAAAAAAAAAAACGTAATGAAGACGGTCTCGATTCGCTAAATTTTATTTGTTCGATCCTCGCCCCAAAATCACGAGCACAATTTAACGAAATTCGACCGACATATTACCGACAATTTGCATGCGCGCGATTATTACATTTGCAAGGCGAACGGCGGACGATCGGCAACGAAAGGATAACCGCTGTGAAATTTGCGCGTGGCCGTTCTCGTCAACGGTGCCGGGTGCACTGGAGCCCGACCTGGGCTTCGTGTTTACATCGGACTGAAACGTGCTGACGGCACCACGCCTTGCTGGGCTTCCGTCGTTTCAGGCAACACACACACACACACACGTACTAACACCATCATCGCGCAACGCTCGCTCGCCGACATTTAAACGCGTTGAACTATCCCCTTCATGAACAAAGTGAACTCGCTCTCTCTTTCTTCCACTCTGTGACCAGTCGACCGGCGAATGATCGGATTGTGCGCCGGCGACGACGGTGACGTGCCCCCGATGGCCGGTCATGGGACATCCGAGTCGATGGTCATCCTCTTTCTCTCGGGGGATAAATATATATTTAACGCACATACATATACATATATAAGATCAATGCGCCAAGAAATTCCTGGAGCAAGGTCTTTCGACCTAACCGATCAAAGTTAAGACTGAAAATTATCTCTCCCTCTAATTATATATTACACAATTTCTCTAAACTTGCACGTTATTGGCTGGTCATTCTTTCGAGCGACCAGCGAAACGGAAATCGTCGCTTTCTCTCCGTCACGATTCCTTTAGCAGACTATATTCCCTATTGACGAAAGACCATCGTCAACCGAGTGATTTACCTCGTTGGCAAATCTCCTTCGTCAATATAGGAGGTTCCGGGACAGAGAGTATTATATCTCGGCTGAGCCACTTGGGAACTTCTCGCCGAGGTACTTCTCTCCCGGCGAGAAGGAAACCGCGTTATACGTGATCGGACTGCGTCTCGAAAAACGGTGGAAGAACACGGATCTTATATGAGAGAGACCGGAGAGGAGATTGAGAGAGAAAGAACGCGATTCTCGCCTTCGGTAGAATTATCGGACAAACGGGGCGATATCTCGACGACGAGTGGTGCCCGCGAGGTGTGAGGAATCACTCCCGAGATCAATGATCCGTGCTTTCGCGAAGTAGAGCTCATCACGAGGACTCTTCGTCATTCGAGCGAGATATCGATTCGCTTTTTACGCAATTGCAAAATTTATTTCGAGAGCGCAATTTCGGAAATATTAGAACTGGCGATAAAGACAATTTTCTTTTTTTTGCTTACTCGAGAAAACAAAAAAAAGTACCGTTGCACACGTTTTATTGCACGCGCAGGGAAGAATACTGTTTATACGCAACGATCAACATGCGAGAGACAGGAAGGAATGTGAGCAACCCACACAGCTCGGTAAAACAACAAAAGCCGGCGCGCGCAAACAACGTACGCGCGCAGCCCGTTGCGGGCGGTTTCCGCAACCGGAAACGTGTCAGGAGATCTTAACTATTCAATCAACATTTGTCCGTTCACGGTACGTGACGGTGCATTATCCGTCTCTCCGTGTATTTTTCCTCGAATAAACATTTATCGGCGCAACGGGAGAGATAGCGTCGTTTTTTTATACGCGGTTTTGTGCCAAGCAAAAACAAAAACCCGCAAAGAGTAATTTCTTGACTATTTTTAAACGGAAACACATTTGGTTTCAACGTGCTAGTTATAACGTTATAACCTAACAAAC
>QVNW01004209.1:0-15812 GCA_014825475.1 Pseudomyrmex flavicornis
TTTTTTTTTTTTTTTTTTTTTTTTTACACATCCATCGGTTGCTCACTCGTGCTTTTTACGCACTCGCGAGCGATTTTCTCTCACATGAAAAAACCGTCCGGAAGAATGAACATACACGACGACGACGTCTATCACGACTCGAGGGCTAGTCAGAAAGAACGAACCTGGAACTCAAAGATCACGCGCAATCCAGAGACGCCAGGGACGCGGGACTGTGTGGACCACCGAGCATGAAGGGCGGGCTCATCGGCGGCCCGCCACTTCCGGTGCTGTTCCCGTAGAGCTCAAGGTCGCCGAGATTACCACCCTCTACCCCGCTGTCGCACTTGTCGGATTTTCCGTCCTGCTTTAGCACCATGCGTCGCCATTTTGCTCGCGCATTTTGGAACCAGACCTGAGAACAAAACAAGCAACATATGTTTGTGGCCGCCACAAGCGAAGCTGAAGGAGTTCGCATGAGTGCTCGAACGTGTATATACGTTAGTTAGACAAGTTCCTCTTTTTTTTGTTGCGCCACGTACACGTTCTCTTATTCTCGTGCGAAAAGTTGTTATCCAATGCTCCCGCAAATAGTATAAAGAGATACACAAAAGCCACGTCGCCATTTTCAAGACAGTCTCCACCCTCGCAAACGAAAGAAACTCGCAGACCGGCAATTCTCTCCGTGTGTTTCCCCCCTTCGAATGTGCGTAAACGCGCGCGCGCGTGCGTGCGGCTGTGTGTGCGCGGCGCGTTGAACAAGTATCCGTGCGTTTCGCGATCAATATCAAGCAAGATGGCGACCAAGAACCCTACGAATACAATAGTGGCCACCTCCAACCCTCTCCTTCGGACTCGACAAATGAACGCGGAAACAAGAGCAATGTAACAGCAGTCACGTGTGTGTGTTTGTGTGTGTGTGTGTGTAACAAGTGACTGTGCTACATGGTAAAAAAAATTGGTGGAGGTTTGGCAAATTTAAAAGTTTCTTTAAGTCTTTTCAGATTTAATATTGATAAACATACCTAGAACGCGGGTTCTCTAAAAATTATTAAACTAAAGAAAATAAAATTTCTCATCTAATTTTTTCAACTTTAAATTGTACGTTGGTTCGATTTATTTCATATTACATTTTCTCTTTCAATCGATATCTCTCAAATCACTCCTCTTTTTCACTTCCGTTTTTTAAAACGTCGCGTCTTACAAACGGTACGTGCGGAACGTTTGTAACCTAATAATTTAACGATAGTAGGTTAACGAGAGAGGAGAGCAAGCCCGGTTGTATTGCGCTCGAATCCGACGTTACGACGACGACGAAGACTTTGTCGTCTGCCCGGGGATTTTGACTGTCTCCGGATTGACGCCGACTCGTAATTACGGAGAAAGACCGCAGCCTGTCGACGGAAATATCGCTCCGTTCCGCGCGATTCTTTTAACTTTGCCAGCGACGCCGCGTACGTGCCGCACTAATTGGGAGGAGAGCGCGTGTCTATGCGGCTCACGCGCGCGCACATGAATATTTTTATAGGGCGCAACCCTCCCGAAACGAGAGGGGAGCAAAGGCTAAGTAAGAAACCACCGGCTATCCGTCTTTGGACTTTTTTGCTTTTGCAAACTAGCGTTTGCGCATTATGGCTCTGCGCGATGTTGTTCTTGTTGTAACATCTTCGGTGACTTATAAATAACAACCGTAAAATTGTTGGGCAAATTATATCTACTTATGTGAATTTGAAGTGTTGCGCGAAATACCAGTGGGATGAATTTACGATTGTATTGAAGATGAAGAAGAAAGGAGGAAATTAGCTTTTTGAAAACTGAACGAGCGTTGTAGCTAAACAAAAAAAAAAAAAAAAAAAAAAAAAAACAGCAGAAAATCGCGAATCGCAAAATTCGAGTCAGTTTACCTGCAACACCCTTTTCGGCAAGCCAGTTTTCTGGGAAAGCTGTTTGAGGTCCTTCGCGTCGGGATTGTGATTGATCGCGAAATAGCTCTTCATCGTTCTCAACTGATGATGCTTAAAACTCGTCCTCATCCGCTTCGTTCTGCTGTTGGAACCGGGCATACCGGGGGTGCCGGGGCCTCTACCGAAGGGCATGTCTATGTAGTCTGCGTTTAGGTCTGCAACATGAACGTGTCACCACACGGTGCGCGTCAGAAAATCGGTTCGAGTGTTGTGCGTTTCTATGAATTTGATTTGTTCACAATTTCAAGACGAATCTGAAGTTTACAGAATTAACACAGATTTTGTTTTTTTGCATGTGATGCCGCCGTATTAATTTGCTGATTATACGCGATATCGCGCTCGCGATAACGTCGACATCATCATTTTCGTAGATGTAGGCGCGTGATATAGCAATAGATCGGCACGGTAACGCGAAACAGAGATATCGTGTCTACGAACTATCTGCTGCGCAGTATTGTAATTAGCCGTGTGTTCGCCAGCCTTTCTCATACTACTCGTATCGCCGTTTCCCTCTAATCCGCCTCTTTGCACTCGGAGGAGCTAATGAGCTGTGATACGCATCAAACAGCGTTGGAACTCGCTTCCGTCGGCAACATCGCGTCGGCCTCAACACATCCTCGGTGTGTTCGAAATCGAGCCTAGTTGATAACTCTATTCCAAGTTCGAGAGTGAGAAAGCGCGCGCGGATTATTTCTTCCCCGAACTTGTTTTGCGAAAAAAAAACTTGTGCGAATGATCACGATCTTTGAAAATTTATTTCTTTAGATTTTTGTCTCGATGTTTTTATCAATATTTTCCGCACGTATTTTTCGCGCGTATTCTTTTTGCGTGCGTTAGGTGCGTCAGCAATTTCGCGGTCTAATAATAGAAAATTATAAAAAAAACGTAACGTGTACTTTGGACTCGCGAAGCTAATTTGTTTGTTAATTTGTTATCAACCTCACATTGAGGCACACATGGTTCTGTTTATACCAAACAATTAGTACGCGCAATCTGTACGAATCATCTGTTCGCGGGCGAGGATCGCTCGCCTCGAACTGTAACCATAATTCAAGCGCAATTACTAAACGCACGGCCATTTATCTCACCTCGAAAGCGTGAATCGTCGCGGACCTTAGTAACGACCGTAAAAAATTGCCGGCATGATCCACGATAGATCAGAGACCAGCTTGTGGTATCAGGCTATCACCTGCGCGCCGCGCCACGATCCTTTTTCACGGCGACACGGCGACATCGAGCGACCTCCTCCAGCGAGCGTGGGGAAAGAGGGAACAAAAAGAAGAAGAGGTAGCAAGTGGAAGCTCTGTCTCCCGAGAAGAACCGTGTGGTGATTCTCTTTCCCTCCACGGACTGAAAACCAGCTGGGAACCAGTTGTTCTCACGATCGGTCAACAATCAGAAATTAAGTTCTTCGGACTGCCGGCGAAGTCGCCCACGCGAAACGCAACGTGACACGTACACGCTTTGTCTGGGATTCGATTCGGGAATTTATGTCGCGCCGACAAATTTTATCAGACTTCGGTGGCAAGCGTTTCCGCGCCCACGCACGTCCGTAAATCACGTCGGACCAGTTATGCGTTGCCCGCGCGCCGGCCGACCGGTCACTTTTCGAGAATGACGACGGATCCCTCGATATCTTTAGCCTGCGTTAAACTTTAAATCCTCTCAAGCTCTCGAGTTGTGAAAATTCGCGAGTCACTTCTTCAACTATGTTAATGAAATACTTCGCAGTTTTTTAAATTGCGTAATCTCTGATGGATTTCAGACATTTGCGCTATTGACATCCGGATAAAGATATTGTCGATATAATAAATTTCTGACACTTACCAAGACTCGCAGTCATTGTTTCGAGATCTTTGGGCTTCCTCTTCCTCGGTCTACCCTTCTGCCTGGGTGGTGGCACCACCGCGGCGGCTCCATTGAAGTAGGGTACCTTGGGGGGCGAGGACGCGTCAGGTATGGAAGGCGTGGAGGGCTGCAAGGGCACCGGACTGACGTGACTGTGCGGGTGCTGCATCGAGTGATGAGGGTGCGGTGGCGCGTGATGATGATGGTGATGAAGGAACTCGGGCGAGGGAAAGGGCTGACCGGGGTAGTGCGGTCCCGGGGGGTAGACCGGGACCGGCGGGCTCTGCGCCGGATGCAACTCGGCGCCCATCTCGTAGTGCAGCCGACAGAGCACGGCGCCGTCTCGCATGCCGAAGTGGTCGCCCTTCGTCAAGGGCACCGCGCATGCCGCGCACGAGAAGCAGCGCACGTGAAAGACGAGATCCCGGGCGCGCATCACCAGCTCGGACGCCAGGATCGCCGCTTGACAGCGCGCGCACCGCTTCATGCTGCCGAACATCCTGCAAACAAAACAGAAAGGGTTCAGTGTCACTTTTTTGTTTTTTTTCAAGAAAGTTTGTTGATATTCTACAATTGCGTATATCATTGTATGTATTAAACACCGCAAAAAAAAACAATCATAAATAATCTCGACACCATTGAGTAAAGTAATCTTGTTGCACAAGAAGAACACCGATGAATTTCTCAGTCTGATCGATAAAAAAAAAAAAAAAAAAAAAACCAAATCGCGAGACATCGCGTCGCGTTATCCTGTACATATACGTACACATTCCGCACGTCGGATCGAGTTGCTATCGCGTCGCGATATCCTTCGATATCATTCGGTCCCCAATAGAGTTCCGTTAAAGAGATACCAACGTCCGTCGAGAACGATGGAGGTGGAGGATGAGCAGTGAAGAAAAAGACGAGTAAGGAACGAAGGTGGACGTACACGTCGGTCGATATCGCCGGAGAGAGAAAAAGATACGTACGGTGGGGCTACGCAGGACGGGCAAAAGGGCGGAAAGAGAGGAAAGGAATATACCGATGCACCGGGCATCGTGACATCGCTACTGCATTAGCGGCACCCTGCAGTCTCCATTACCGGAGCCGGCCGACTATCTGGCCGACAACCACGCCGCGGCTACCTACCTAACCACTTATCTCGCTCTGCGCCTTCCAAATATATTACCTCCCCTCTCGTGCGCGCGCGCTCGCGCGTTCCTACTAAAGAACCTAGATAAAGATGTGGCCGATCTTATAACGCCGATCCCGGAGCCAGTCCCGCCAAAGCCGTACGCGTATAACGCGGTCCTTTACGATGTTTTGGATGTTGAAGTCGGTGGAAGATCGGAAATGGATATATACATATATACATACATATATATATATATATATATATTTCAGTGGGGAGAATAAACGCGCGCGCGAAGTAAAACTTGCTTTCACAAAATGGAATCTGTCGAATTCTCCCCGCACAGTTTACAGAACTTGTACTTTCTTTCGGATCTCATTAAATCGTTCACATCTTTGAAAATGTTCGATCCGAAGGTTAATTTATGTGTTACAATTTTTTTTTGTTTCCCCCAAACTTTCAGTTCGCCGATGTAAATTCTTTTAAGAGGTTTTCGGTCTTCTCTCCGTATTTTCGAGATGCCGATCTTTTCGGGAGGAACCTTTCCTGTGTCAGACTCCTCAAATAAATGATGTGCATACTCGTGTATTCGCTCGCGATGAAAACAAAGGCAGGATGTGAACGCATGCAATGGCACGTGATGATAGAATCAGTGCGATTGGAAAATCAAGGAAGTGCGAAGCGAATAGCAGAACAGAATGATTTATCTTTTTTTTATTTTTTTGTTTTGATGTAAATAATAGACTGACAAGAGTCACATGTTGAAAATTATGAGATAACTGATAAACAAAATTACTGAAGAAGTACACGCAAAATCTCCAAGGAAGTACTCGAAATTCCGAGAAACAAAATAAATCTACAAACGGCGATCTACTTTGTTGCAAAGGGCGAATTTTCTTTTGACAGTTCGAGTGCGGAAAATAATCGTAAATTCAAAAGCCCCGTGTGCATGTGTTTGTAAGACCGAAAAACCTAATCTGTGAGATTTACCGCGCCAAGTCTCTCGAGGGTCTCTTGACTCGAAACATATTGTTATCGTCTCTGATCCTATTGACTACTACCCCGGTCTCAATGGGGCGATGACTACGGGTGAGGTTGGTCTATCTCCGACGGTGTAAGACCGCATATTTTCATCTAATCGGATCTGTCATATCCGGTTGGCTGGTCGGGGAAGATCTTGTATGTAGATAAATATCGCTGGTCGAAGAAAATTGAAAATAAATAATACGTGTACATCAGATATGCAATTTAAATTTAATTTATTATAAGAGAGAACACAATTTCTGGAAAATATCTTTAAAATCATCTTTTTTCTCTTCCGTTCGAAGCAAACGTGTGTAAAACGCATTTAATATTAAAAAAGAGTAGACGAGATTATAGTGATAGACAATTTTTCGTCACCGACTTTCTGCGCCGCCGCTACTTTAAATAAAGAAATGCCGCGTGTGTGGATTTTTTTGCCGGAAGAGAGAATAATTTACCGTCCATGAAAGTTACCGCAAACGAAAACACGACGTAGCGTGAAACAGCACGAGACGTTGTGACATGACGCATAACGCGAACTAAAGCTCTCTCGCGTGTGTTATCCTCAATCCCATAAAACATTCTTCCCCCTATTTACTCCTCGGTGAAATACCACACCACATCGTGTTGCTTCTGCGAGCAAGCCGACCAACCAAAATGCAGGTAAGTGTCGGCCGGGTGATCCGAACGAGGCTGACTAAAATCCGCAGACTTCGCTCGCCCCCCCGCCTGGACGCGACCTGGAGGCGGTTTTCGGGACCTTTCGTCACCTCTGAGGCCCGACGGTGCCGGATGAATGAACCGGGCCTCGGGAACAACCTCATTCAGGTCTTCATCCTCCGAGCCGGGACAAGACGGGGGGACGCCCGCAGAGTTTTACAAGATGCGCCATATGCGATACATTATTATACAATGAAGCGCGAGAGAGTGCGCGCTTCTATGCGCGCTATACAGTCGCCCTCTTCCAAAAGGGAGAAAAAAAAAAGCGGCGGAAATCCTTTATGGAGATCGCGCGAGCGCGGCGGACCGCTCACCGCGCGTTCGCACACTCTCGGACCACGTGGATACTCGCCGCCTTTTCTCTCTTTCCTCTTTTCCTCTCGCAAAAGCTCGCGGCGCGTTCTTTCCTTGCGGCCCTATTTGCGTCCGAGAGAATTTGCCGCACTTTTTTTTCCCCTCCGGAAACGAGACGCGTTTTTCGTACGAGCGAAAAGAACGTCACACGAAAAAAAGAGATTTTTCTCACACATGACTGCGCGTGCGATATTTGCGCGTATGATGTTGTGACACTTGCTGCCACAACAATATGATAATTGGTGATCCGAGTAGTAGCTACCAGGCAACACACATCACGCACGTATATACATCTTTATGGTCGTGAAAAAAAATGTACTTTCAATATATGACGATCTTTGTCATGTATGTGAGTTCAAAGTCGACCAATAAAATTCGCATTTACATATCTCGGACGACGTTGACGCAACATCAAGAAGTGCAACGTCGAATCTATCGAGTTGAGATATCGATATTACGATGTTATACTTGATTCTTCTTATTTTTCGTGTACGCGCCCGTCTCGTCTCCGTGCCCGTGTTGTCGTTTTACGTCGCCGACGACGCATTTCTCAAACCGCGCGCGCACATTTATTTTCACGCGCCGCGCCACAATATCGGACGAATCTGCCCGATTAGATCTACGCACACCGCGGTTATCGTCAGATGCATTAATTACGGCGTAGCCGGGGGAATTCCACTCAGCGAGCGCTGCCGCGCGACGGTCTTTATCGTGGAAATAATAATTTACTGCATCGGTCGCCAGGCAAGGCCGGGCCGCTTAATCCCCGAACGCGCGCAGAAAACGGGTTGCCGGCAAAAACCTACAGTGTGTGTCTCGAAATACGAATCTCGTCGGCGAACGCTTGAATTTTCATACTAACTTGGACTCGATCTTTTTTTTTTCTTTTTTGTCGGAAGAAATTCAAAGACAGAAGAGAGATTGTCTTGCGCGGAAACAAATCGAGCTGAAATCTCTTTCCTCTCTTGATGTAATTGTTATTTTTATATAAATGGTTCAAATGGTAGTTCGGATTCTTTGTTATTTTGTTGGAACACCGCGTAGATAACAACCTGTCTCTACATATACGAATAGATACCGCCGGAGACCTTCGTACCTTTTGGACATTCAGCGGCTGACTAACACGACAGAGACACGACACTATAAAGTGCGTGCAGAATCTGTATCAAGGTCGCTGACCACATCTCTCTGTGATTGTGTGTCCATAACAATATCCTCGGAATTTAAACAAGTGTTTTACAACTTTTTCATATCAAAGAGAGTATAGAGAGAGAGAGAGTAGATTATTCAGTTGACATTGGGTCACCGCGCTATCGTTTTGCGTATAAACTTCAAAAAGCATCGAATTTCTCATCTTAAAAAGAATTGCTAATTGTTGACAAAAACAAATTACGCTTATATTTCTCTCTCGCGCGTTGCAATTATCGCAGTCTGTGATAATTATCTCGACTCAATCCGCGACTTTCAGAAGTATAAAATCGAAATCGCGGTGACTTCGGGTCATTGCGCTATCGTCTTGTATACAAGCTTCAAAAACATCAAACTTCTAATCTCGAGAAGATTCGCTAATTGAAAAGCAAAAAAAATTATTCTCACATTTCTTTTTCGCGCGTTGCAATCACCACAATGTCTGTGTTTAATTCATCGATGATAATTATTATCTCGAGCCGCGCGGCACTTCCCGACGAATTTTATTCGCAACGCAACGCGACGTCTCGTACATTACAAAAATTGTTGTCAGCGAAGGTAACGCGGGTCTTAATAGCGAACAAGAGCGCTCGCGTGTATCGCATTATTAACGACACGCGCTCGCCGGAAGTGTCAGCGCGTCGGGAGCTGATGAATGATTTTCGCGTTAATCCCGAGCGACCGGTATACGTACACGAGGTTCTCGCTCGCACAGGATTCGACGCTCGAACGTACGTACGTATCTTCTCTCGCGCTTGATTTTCTCGTTCCTTTTTTTTTTTTTTTTTTTTTCGTCGAGACCGTGCTACCTCTCTCTCTTCGCACGTTTTATTTTATGAATAATGTAGCGACAGCCCGGTGCGGATGCCAGGGCTCCGGACGTTCGTGCGCGCGAGAGCGCGCGCAAAAGCGGAGGACACACGCTGCGCGTGGGACGCTACGTGACTGCTGCCGGCATTGCTCACATTAATCTAGATCACGGCATTATATTGCCGGCTGCCTTCTTATTGGCATACCACGCGACGAATCAAAGAGAGAGAGATATATATATATATATATATATAAAAAGAGAGCAGTCCTTCGACAAGGACCGCTCTACGATAAGTAATGTATACGTATGTGATACGTGTGCGTATAACATAAGGAAGAGATGTTGACGCTATTTTTACCGATGCGACTTACGACTTTATTCCGCGCATCTCGAGTCCTAGATCTTTGCGTGCGAATTTTTGCACCGCACTCCTTTTGTCAGATGCAGAACCTCGAATTACTCCCGCGTTTCGTTTTTGCCGTCGCAACGCGGAGAAATTTGATTCGCGCAACTCCATCTTTCCAGATCCCAACTTAAATAATCCGCTAAGCTAAACACCTCGAGCGGCGATCTCGCTACTTGCGCACGAGATACGGTGTCTTTCGCGTTATAGAGGCGGTGGACGTTGGCGGATTCATGTTTCCGGAGGACAATCCTCTATCGTATCTCTTCGCGCGTGGCGTTGTAACAGATACGAGAAATGATAAGTTTTTAATACTCGCGAGAACGCGTCTCGTTTTTCTATCAATGTCATTCCAATCTAATTCATAATTACTTAAAATCGTAATTCACAATTACTCGGAAAAGCAAAGAGTGAGCACTTTTCAAGTAAAAATTTCAAAAGAAAAAAAACACAAGGTTTATAAGTGGAAAAAAAAAGTCTTGTGTACATATTTATGATGCGGCAAGATCTAAAATTAAACTGTTGAATTGCAAATCTTCTCTACACGTTAACACGTCGAGATATGTAAATTAATGACATTTCGCAGTGCCAATGTCTCAAAGTCTCCCGGACTCGAGTTCTTGCGCGAATCTTTTGCGCGAGATTTCCGGAAATTGTAACAGACGCCAACTCGAGAGTCTATCGTCCGCGTTGCGTAACTTTCTTTTGTACATCATAAATTCCCAGCTTGTTCGCGAGAGAGAACACACCGAGCGACACAATGTTAGCCTGCCTAACACACACTCACACACACATAAGAGAGATTACGACGAGAGTCGCGAGGAGCGTCTGTAAGTCACGCGAGCAACAATCTCCATCTGTCCATCTTGCTTTTGCGCGGTGGTTTTCGTAGCGAGTAACGCGATACTTTCGCGGGGGATGGTTTATGCGGTGACACTTGTGATTCCGTTGGGCGAGCGCGCAACGCACGAGCAGCGCGTTGACCTTGCCAGGACTCGCGGAGAAAACGCAACCCCCCGCTGGGACACGCGCCGAATCCCCGGTGAATACGGCAATGAGCAACGGCCCGGCCACTCGTAAAACTCACCGACAAATTCCCGCCGGGACTCGTGCAGAATGGAATTTATATTCGCGAGAGCAATTTCGTGTGTGTTTGTCTCTCTTTTTTTTTTTAAAGAACACTTTGTTGGGCTTAAAAAATAATGCAATAAACCGAACACAATATATACACGCATCTCTTCTCTTCTTTTTTCTCTGGTTCACTTCTGTTAAATTCCAAGTTAAAAATAAATAAAACTTTGATAGTAAGTAAAAATTATCTTAAAGAATAAAAGGGAGTAAACTGTACCCTCATTTTTACGCGCTTTAGGTTTAAAGACGAAAAAACTAAACAGACTTCACGAGACAAGGATAAAGTGTCTATTTTTTCGACACACTTCGTGCAAACATAAATTTCGGCTAATGTGCGCAAGTACAGCATATATAATGCCGATGCGTTTGCGAGTTTAGCGTCATCATTTCACCGAATTAATTCTGTAAGAGTGTCCGGTGGTGCGGAAGGACGAACGTTGTGCTAGCGGGGCGCCATTGTGCGTGAATCTGATAACGCGAGCTGGTACATCTCGTAGACGGGGAAGATCGCGCGTTCGCGTTCTCTCTTCGGTGATGCATGAAGCGGGAGCCCCGCGTGTGTGCAGGTGTCGCCATACAAATACGCCCCCTCCCTATCTCACGAGATCTACTACATCAAGGTATCGCACCGATCACTTGCATCCTGCCATCCGTAATAAAGAGGCTAGATTACGTTCCAGCTGGGCGGACATGATTTGCTCATTGAGAACTCCAGAAAGATTCCCCGCCGCCTCTTGATGTCTTAATCACCTGCTGTCATTTGTACAAAAGCTAAAGATCGCAACGGAGGTCGTCGACATTTCCGTACGCGATAGCACGGTGTGTAACAATTTTATTTTCTAAAATTTACTCGACAAGAAAAATTCTCTTTAACGTCAGGAAACTTGACAATAATGTCATTACAAAGCGCATTACTTACGCAACATTTTTTTAATAGCAATTTTTTCATTTCTCCGAGAATAAAAAAACGGAGTTACGATAAATTTATTATATCTGTTATTGTAAAATTTTCCAAGTTTTCGAGTTTACGATAATCGAAGAAGGAAAGATAAAGTCGGCTGGTCCGGTCGACGCGATCCGAGAAATGGGTCGAGAGAGATACCGCGCGACGCGCACCGGAATGGCTACCGATGATGCATGTCCCCGTGATGCGTTATGGTGCGGGGCGAGAGACTGGCCCGGCTAGTCGTTGCGCGCGTATTATGTTACCCTGCTCGTTCCGTCGTGGCAGCAGCACGTGTGTCCGCCCGGTCCGAGGTCGTGACACTCCGTCGTCATATTTATGTCCTCGACTACGTTTCTCTATAACCCCTTTCCTCTCCCCCGAAGAGGCGCATCGAAATTCTAGGAGACACTGTCGAGATTCGTGTGTCCGATAAGCGAGCCGATATAGCTCGGCGTTATCACTATTCGACTCTAATCAGTACTCGAGGGTATCTTTATATGCGGATGCGGCGCTCGTATTTTTTCCCGTAATATTAAGAGATGACGTGACTGACGATAAAAAAAAAAAAAAAAAGTGTGAATCCCTCGTGAGTGTGATATACGGTATCTCGGAACTACGCAATTGGAGATTTTCGAATTAGTTACAGTTTATACTCTACGGAGAATTCGAATTTGTTTGAACTTTGACAGTTCGAAGAGACTTCGCTATACGATCTTTTTCGTAAATTTATTATTTGCGTAAAAAATAAAAATACACAATTGGAGACGTTCGTTATACTTTCATATCTGCGGAAGGCGCTCTTTTATTTTCCACTTATACACGTGAGAAGATAATAACGCGCGAACGCGGATTACGCGCCTATTTCAATAAAAGCAATATTATACGCTTACCCGTTTTATCGGGCGCGATTCCCGCGAATGTAACGAAAGCGAGATGCTCCCAGGCGAGTCGTCGTCGCATCTTAATTATAAGGGCTAAATTATGAACGGGCTTCCGGCGCTGAAATATTTGTGTTCGCCGACCGAGGGTTATGGCTCAATTACCACTCGCTATTTCCTTTGCGTGCCGTTGATTTAAGACGACCACTTCCTACGATGGAAACCGCGTCCGGCGATCATCGTCCGACGACAAAATTCGCGAAGAAACTTGTTTCGCGTATCTCTAACAAGATTCTTTGTTGCTGATAACGAGACGAGAGTTTCGCTTTTTTTTCGAAACGAGACGCATTTATGGAATTATATATGGATCTAATGATATTTAATGCAATAAATGATAATAACGAAACAGTGGTATCGACTGTTTAAAGTATATTGTCGCGCATTGAAAATCGTTCCCGAGAAATTTATACGCCACTATACACGCCAAATTGGGAGGAAAATCCAAATTCGAAAGAACCCGAAGAGTTAGACGCGCAGACGATCGAAATATCGAAAACGAGATTCAAAGGATAACGATTCAGTGTTACAAAAAAGAAATTAACATTTGAGAAGTCACGAATTTCTCAATTATAAGTCGTTTTTTTTCTTATTCTTCTCTTTTTTATTCATTTATTCCGCTTTGTTCGGCCGACGCTGCGCAAACGCGAGTGTAATAATCTCGCAGCGTCTATATATATTCCGGATCGCTGATAAATCGCGCTAATGCGTTTAACGAATGAGCAGATACACATTTCAGATCCGGCGGCGTACATGAAAATTCCGTGTGCCGGTAAATGCTTCTTTTTTTTTTATTTTTTTACTCATGCGAGAGGGTAAATGCACCGGCGCCGTGTTCGTACGTTGAGTGCCGCGTGAAATTAATAACGAATGACTGCGAATGATTACGCTCCGATATGCAAAGAATGATCGAAATAATTCATGTTGCGCGCGCGCTCATTACGCCGAAAAATTAGCATTATGTAATAAATGACGCGGCGGTACGTGAAAAATATATATATATATATATAAAGACTGAATATTGCAAGCCAAAAACGTGAAATCATAAAGATCATAAAGGAATTTAATACTTTTTCGGGAACTAATTGTCAGTACGACATCGTGTGTATTGTTTCTTGTCGGAGAATCAAACTGCAATTAATTAATATTTAAAAAAAACCGGCTTTCTTCTCACAAATTCCGATTTATATATTTGGTTCAATTTGTTTTGCAACTATGTATAGAACGTAACACTGTAACTGATGAAATGACAAGATCGGATCTCCCACAAGAATTCAATAATCGAGCAAAGGCAAAGTCGATCAAAGGATCCGTCTCGAGTTTCTACGATCGCCGTGTGTAAGGAGGGGGCATGCGATAAATTATCCGTGTCCACGGCGTCCCACGTGGTTATCGGTGCGAGCAAGGCTCGATAAATTAACCAGCGGCGAGGAAAGTGCGCGCGAGAGAACTGCTTCTATACACCACGATCGCCTTGGCGGCAATTTGTAATAAAAATAAATCCGCGAAACTCACATTCCGGCAAATTCGACTCGACGTGCGACTTCGACACGTGAAATCGTCGGGAAGTCTCGACGACTTCTGGTCTCTTATTCAGCGCTTTGCTATGCGGAATAAAATCCTTCTAACTCTTATTTAATCCTCGCGATGCTAATGAATTCTAATGCGTGCAACCTCTCTCAAAAAGGTTCGCAACTTTGTTTTTCTTCATTCACGCCTCGATTAACCGCAAATGTGCATCTCGGCGTTTCGGATCGAAAGCACGACGCGAAGGCACGCTCGGGGAAAAACACATAGGACGAAAGGCAGCACGGGAGCAGACCAGGAAACTCTTACTTCCTCGACGTGCAACGATCTCTTTACGGGTAAGCAATTTTTATGACGAAACCACCCGGGCAGGCCGAAGTAACACGCAAGGTGATAGACGAGACTACTTTCGACGTGTAACGTCGCAGCGCGTAAAGTAATTCGTTTAAGACAGTCGTCGACATGTGTGAAAAAAAATTTGAAATACGCAACACAATATCGTAATATTTTCAAACAAGAATTCATCTGCTTCTAAATTTCTTTTTTAGCGCGTTTGTTATATCGAAGTTTTTCGAATAATTTCATTGGTAAAATTCCGAGACAACGTTTTCAACAAATCCGAGAGAGTAGTGAAAATCAACGAAATAAGTCACGTAAAAAAATTCACGTGTGTGTACGATCGAGTGTGTATGGAGAAGTCGAGTTCACTGCACGGACGCGCGCGTCGTCGACTAATAACAGTCCCCGGCATCGTCGCAAACACGTGTGTGCATTGCGAACAGATCGCGCGCATGCGAAGCGCCAAGATAAGGCTTTAGGCTAAAACCGTGTCGTGACGGGATGTCTGTGCTATTCCATCCTCGGTGTCGGCTCTTCGTATGACGGCGCGTAGCGTCGCACGCACGCATGCACGCGTGCGCGCGCACACATCTCGCGGAACTCGCGTGCACGGGTGCACCACGCGTGAATACGACGCGTGCGCATCTCCCAGGAACAGGAGCATGTTTCCTGACTAGAAACACACGTGAAATCCTTAATGTTCAGGTTTGGGCTAATGAGAGAAGTCACTCGAATATCCGAACTTTGCTCATTTTGTGAGTATTCACGGATATTATTCTAGTTATTTGAATAATTCGTTATTGAATGAAAACTCGAGTGTCGCTTTAAACAGAAGACACTTTAAGGAATAATGAAAAATGAAGATAGGGACATGAGATACAATTTGAAATAACTGCAGCGTGTGTGTCTCACACGTTTTATAGTATATTTATTTATATTATTAGATACGCTGTTAAGAGATCACATCAGCTACCTAACGAACCGAATAGCCAAAAGTGATGAGACTGGTCGGCTAATTTAGTTCTTCGAACTACATGCGTGCGATTCTCCGTCCGTCTTCCTTCCGTCGCCTTCGGTTGCGACGAGCACGCGTCCGACGAAACCAGCTGCTTATCCCGAGATCTCGAACTCACCCTCTAAGATCGGTTAATGTGATTTTGGAGGCACAGAGAGAGACAGAGAGAAAGAAAGAAAGAGAGAAAGAGAGAGAGAGAGAGAATAGAAAGAAAGACGAAGACAGGCAATTCCCGAAATTGCGACGGAACCAACGGGTGAGTTATCTTCGTTTGCGACGATTTTGAAACGATAAGACATTAAAGAGACACCTATGAAGCTGTAATTTACGAGCTTGTGTTGTGGCAACGCAACGACGGGCAACGAAAAATTAAATCCGCGTACAGGAGGAAAAAGTCTGTTGTCACTTCAACAGCCGGAATTCATGAATGTCAAATTATTAAACTTTTCACAATATTTACGAAGTATATATGCCGAGTTTCTAAAAATATATCGTTAAATTATATGAAAAATATC
>QVNW01004211.1:0-11636 GCA_014825475.1 Pseudomyrmex flavicornis
TTAAAAAAAAAAAAAAAAAAAAAAAAAATGTTTTTAAAAACCATCGCGATTCGTGTATCGTTTTATTACGTCGTTGATATTTTCATCTAGTTGATTCGAGCGAATACCAACTTCGAAGTGTGCTCAGATACAGAAGGAAACTTTAATTAACTACAGTTAACGCGCGTTGATTGAAATTGTGAAATAAATTAATCTATAACATAGAAATTAAATTGAGATAAATTGGATAAAATAAAATTAAATCGAGTTTAAATTCCTAATATATGATACATGTACCATTGACTTTTCATGTTGGATAGATACAAATCAGATTCAGCCATCTACTATTGATCGTATTGTTTCGTGGAAATGTTAGTTGGACGATAGATACCTGATTTTTATCCTAGTATACACCTAACAGGCCGGTGGCCGTGGTTCGCGCCGTAGGAAAGCGAGGCAGCGGCGGCACACGAGCGAAGCGAGTCCGTAATTATTGATACATCATGAGTGCGCGAGGAGGAGAAGTTTGCAAGTAATTTAGTAACTTTGGATCTTATAGCGCGCGCGTCGAGTTATAGCTGAAGTTAGTTACTATTGCAGAAACGACTCCGCCGAAACGCGCGCGCCGAGCGCGAGCCGGTTCGATATTAATAAAAAGAAAAAATAGAAAGAGAGAAGAGAAAAAGCGCAAGAGAGAATCGCCTTCCAACAATAATAACGCGCCGGCGGTAACTTTGTATTATGTGAAAGGCGGCGATAAATTTTCGAAAGTTCGCAAGACAATTCCGCGGCGGAATTGCCGCGGCAGCGGCGGCGACGGCAGCGGCAGCGATGACGACGGCGACGACGACGACGACGACGACGACGGCGACGACGGTGGCCGAGGGTCGCGCGAGCGCGCGAAGCGTGAAACGCGCACGGCCGGAAAACAATAATTATCGAAATTCATTTAATCGTAATTTAACGAACTCGACGTCGAAATTAAATTATTTAACTTTAATTTCATTCGGCTACGACTCTCGCGTATAAGTTTGTAGCAATATATAAAATCTATACAAATACGACTAGATTAAATTTTCATTCGTGTATAATTTGTAAGCGCGCGCGAGCGAGCGCGCCGCGTCTACCTCTTTCACTTATATTTCTCTCTCTGTCGCGCTGATATCGAATTTGTGTAAATTAAAATAGATTAAATTCGCGCAAAAACGCGTGCTCGCGTTAACACTTAAACAGTGAGTATAGCACAAATTGAATTGAATTTCAATTTCTTTGCGCGACACCGATCGCCGACGTAATGAATTCAATTCTGCTCACACATAAATAATTGCGCCTCGGTTGTTCACCGAAATGGCTAATTGCGAGGATGCCGAAGATTTATTTTACTTTTCTCGTGTATCACAATTAATCACTGCGTATTTGTTTCAAGTTAGTTATTGTGCATTAACATTATTTGATCATCTTCTCTCTTTATCTTTCTTTATCAATAATATATATTTTTCTTTCTTTCTGGATATTATATTGAGACAAGACTGTAATCTAGAAAGAAATAGAAGAGACGAGAAGAGTGAATCGCTAAACAAAGCTCGGCTTTGTTTGCTTATTTTAAATTAAAGGCTCAATTTCAACTCGGATCTTTAAGAGACTGTTGGCGCGCATGCGTGTATTTCCTCCATAGGAAAAGTCTTGACAGCAAGTTATCTTCCTCCCCGAGGTTAATTAGACGATGCGTGGCAGGAAATCGTATGCGTGCGACGATCTCTCCCGCGAACCACGTATAGCGTATCTCGCATTCCAATCGAGATCGCCACTACTGTCGTCACGTACAATCACGGACGGATTTTTCTTTTCCGCGGCCGAATAAAGCCTTCTTTTTTATTCTTAACGTGATGTAAATTGCGAACGTGCGTCCTGCCGTACACTTGCTTGCAAAATCCTGCGTATAATTATTTCAAAAAAATATAAATAACATTCTCCAACATTTTTGTAAATTACCGTAACTGCTATTATTCATAAAATTAATTTTTAAAAAATAACATTGCGCGATTAAATTATAATATATTCTAGTTCGTCCAAATGAAGACTCAATTGCACATGACGTGTATAAATAAAACAAAGAAAAGCAGAAAATTCAATGTTCATAGTAAAAATAATTTTGAAATACACAACACATCACATTATTTGCTTTCTCAATTTTGTTTAGCAAATAAAAAAAGAGGTCAAATCAACAAATTTTGTGCGCTGTTTATTTATTTATAAGTGCCATAAATATATTTTATGACTTAAACTGTCAACTATTCGCAATGTTCTTAAATTCGTACACTTTTGCGAGCGAGTGTACGCGCGATGCACTTACCGCGAGCGCGGCTGTACGGCCGCGTTCTCCTTTCAGCCGGGTAGATCGCGGACGATATTTCATTCGATATTGCAGCCCCGGCATTATTTCTCTATTTCAGTAGCCGGCCTGGCGCGCCGGAGAATAAATTGTTTAATTTATATTAAAAAATAAATAGTACCAGGCGAGAGAGAGAGCCGGGCTTGCCCACGCCGCGGACGGCCCCAGAAATATTACTTTTAATATTAGCATTCGCCCACCCCCGCCGTATCTCTCCTCCTTCTCTCACTCTCTCTCTCTTTTTCTCTCTCTCTTTCTCTCTCTCGCCGGTCGCGTTGTACGTTTCTCCCTCCTCGGCGATGCATCCTGCTCTCCCCCTTTGCTGTAGATTCTTTTGCACTCTTTCCGATCCGCGGCTCTCGGCGAGCAACGACGTACGACATGTTACGCACGCGAGGCGACGACAGCCGGCAAAGAGATGAGAGAAAAAAGTACACGGGGGTAAAGGGGAGGAAAAGGTGGAGAAGGCGGGGCGCGCCACGTCAGCGAGAAATTAGAAGAGAGCGGAAATTTATTGCGGCGGCTCGCGCGCCCACCGGTTTCATCCTCGTTGCGGAAGACGATGCCTGTTAAACACGATCGATCCAGGATTTTCCTGCAGTTTGGAATGAAATATTAGAGAATTAGAACTAGGGTTTTTTTTTTTTTGATCGAAACAAATTTTTTCGAAATATTTAATTATAATATACACATGAGATTCAAATATGAAATCGACAATAAATATCGATTGTACGGAGCTGTTTCTCTTCATAGCGCACCTATTCATCCTGGCGTGACTCTAAACCGGAAAGGCCGCCGTACAAGATCCGGTTATAGCGCGACCGCCTGCTGCACGTTAATAAATTACGAAAGACGTTTCAAATGTAGCGTAAAATGTAGGTTACCAAGCCCCATCCCCTCGGCACCTTCGTCCACGAACTCGTACTCTCAACCCTTACGGAACTCCAACACTGCCTACCAACCCATCCTCTCTCTACTCCTTCTCGTCCGCACTCTCTCCTCAGTCACCCCTATAGGCACCTCTCCTCTCTCTCCTCGTCCTTCTGCTTTTCTCCCCGACCCCCCCATTCGTCCCGTCTCTCACCCCTTCGCCTCCTTCCCCCATAGCTGCAGCCGCCCTCGTCCTCTTGTATAATGTACGGAGCGAGCGAGCGAGATGAATGGCAAGATGGCGACGAATATTTCATGAGACGCATTAATATTGCAACGTCTCATCTCACGGATGTATCAGGGTAACATAATGCCCCGCTATAGATAGCTCCTTATTAAACCAAGACGTGCCGCACAACGAGCGTTGAGCAACGTTCTATCTATAATGCCCACCCTCTCGCCCGCCGTGGGCGAAATCCACGCGCCGCTTTTCGTCCGCAAGACCAATCTACCACCCGGCAGCAACCCCCGCGTTCGTCTGTGCTTCGTCTGCTTTCTGTCTGTGTGTATCTCGCGTAGTTTCTCTCGGAACAAATTCCGGCCGAGAGTCCGTGGGACTCTCGAGGAAACGAAGTCATTCGGGATTAGTGTGCCCGAGCGCCGGACTTGGCGAGAAAATCCCGTCGCTTTTCGCGCTCAGGCGCTTTCGCGTGATTCGCGCCGCGATCTCGCGAATATTATCACAAGCGCAATGAGATTGGATTCTGATTTTTTTACAGGACAAAGTAATTTAGGATTTTACTTTGTTTTTCTCGAGAAAAGTTTTAAGAGAGTGATTATACAACAAGAAACTTTGATGAATTTTTATTTTATTTTACTTTACATCTTGTTGATAATAAATGCGTTTCACGCGTGGAATAAACTATATATTTATGTAGATTCTTGATTCGTGAATTAGGGCTGAAGACTCGGAATAGAATAGAGGATGTTGTAAATAAAGTAGCGCGAACTCGTGAAAAGATAATTTCAGCGGCGCGTCGAAAATGGCAAACGAATTATCTAATTTTCGCAATTTCAGATAAGCTGTGAATATCTTCGTCTGTATAATTGGTAACTGTTTGTGTTTACTTTAAATATAATTGAGATTTTACTGACGCGTCTGTACAAAACTGTATAATGTTACAGTTACAATTTCGTTTCTTCCCGCGAAAGAGAAAGATCTTTGAATAACAATCGATTATAAATAGGACAAACGTAATTAATTAATAATATTATATACTTTTTGCATAGTGTGTTCTTGCGCTTCGCGAACATGCAGAGAAATGCTTTATTTCATTTCAGCGTCTCTGCATTAGAACACACGCGACAAGGTCAACCACCTTCTCGCCGACGATTCGGTGATGGGAGAATGGATGAAAAGCCGATAATGAGACAATGTTAAGAGATCGCCGCTTAACGCCGCGAGATTTTTAATTAGAATGCTGCTCATAATCGCGGTATCAAGGAAACGTCAATTAACAATTGCACCGCGATCTACGAAGAATCAAGAACTAAAAGTGTTAGGCGTCGTTAATTATTTGTTTTTTTTTTTTTTTTTTTTTTTTTTTTTTTGATGTACTTCCCCCGGCGCTTTAATAATAGCAAATATTTATTTCAACATTTTTATCTCGTCTGTCTGTGCGTCTTCCCTACTTATCCCCTACTCATTCCATAGTTATTCTCTCTGTAAATACTCTTAATAAATTTTCCACAGGTAAATGCCCATAATATATCTTTAATAAATTTTCTTTTAATTACCGACAACAATTGCGCGAAACGATATCGTTACGTTACAATCGTCAGATTATTATTACGCATTTTGTATTTTGTAGGTTTTTGTTTTTTTCCAATTTTTATAACGAGTAAAATTTTTTTCTACGGCAGTAATAAGAGGCAAAGCGTAAACTTGTTTACCCCGTCCATTACCCTGCGTCCTTTTTTTTACGGTAATGCTAAAATTAATTGAAGGATTGGAAAGCGCGTTACACCAAGATGTAATTGCGTAAACAGGTACGCCGGACAATTACCAGGAACTGTAATATTCCCATTACAATTTTCCCTGGAAAAGGAAATGACTCGCGATCATCTGAACGATACCTCGTCAAACGTCACGCCGCAGCACAGTCGTCTCCCCTTTTCTCCCCTTGGACGAATTATCGACATTATTACACGGTTGTGCGGATGCGCGCCTGAAGTGTACGTTATTTCGCCGGTCGGGAGCGAACTTTGCTATTAGCCACAGAGCGCGGGGGAAGAGCGAGGTTGGAAAACGAAGGGGGGGAAACGAGGGAGTGAAACTGGCCGCGTAATGTATTACCGGACAGAAATAGATTATTGGAAACGTTATCAAAGTTATAAACATTCCTTGCCGTTAATATTGCAATCCTGTGACGTTGAACCATCACACCGGCAGCCGTCGCTATTAATACTCCCACTCACATTCCCTTCTCTCTCTCTCTTCCTCTCTCCTCCTATTTTTCTCCTTGTCTCTCTTTCCTTGTATTTCTATCTATCCTTCTTCCCTTCTCGTCGTCATCCTGTTTCTCGCACTATCTACGTCGCTACGTAATGGAGTGTACGGGGTGTTCTTGTCTTCACCAGATGTTTTTTTAGATTCAAATTCCTCTAAATTTTTCCTAAAACATTAAACTATTCGGTGCAATTTATTAATTTCTAACGCAGTTAACAATTCTTGATTTATCTCATTCTTTAACCAACACGCATTAAATAAATATTCCGATTGAAATCGAGTAGAGAAACAGATCTTGCACAACTTCTATATTTCTGCTGTATATTTTGCCGCACGCGCTCCTGCTTGGAATTTTTTTCCGGAATACAATAAATTTCTTTTCGTCTGGCCCGTCCGTCATGCGGACAAGCCGTATTGATGAGACACCCCGTAGATGCACCGTGCCGCGATATGGACTCGCACGTGATAGATGCCGGGGCTGTCTTACCTTTCTCGCGCGGCGCGAAATATATGGACAATCATCCGTCAGCCGTCGTCCCGGCGAATGCGCGGAAAAAAAGGACGAGAGAAAGAAACGCGCACGCCACGGGGGCGCCTAATGCGGCGAAATTAATTACCGTGCCGGTGCGTACGCGTACGTACATATATATACGCCGATAAAACGAGATCGAGCGAGGTCGATTCTCAGCGGCGATCTTTTCTCGGACCTACCTCATCGCAAACGAGCGCGTCCGATACCGATAACTCGTTGTCGATCGATACCCACCCGTTGAAATCATCGCCGCCGCGCCGTCGTAAAACAACGTATATATACGTATGTATATCCCTCGTACAGTTCCTTGTTCGAAGGATCGTTATTAGCGACGGATTCGAGAATCAAGCTATAGATCTCGGAGAGATTGACGCTCGAATCTTGGAGATTGATGCGCTGTGTATCGATAGAGCATCGATCGGCTATCGGAAACTAATGATGACGTTAAGCATGTCTGGAAAACATATCTCTCTTCTTGCTTTCCCTACCAGGATTCGCAATCGTGGAAGCATGTCTACTGAAAAAAGGACTTAGCAAAGTTCACCTAAAAACTTTTATACGTTACTATTGCAGCTCTCTACGTATCACTGCATGTACAATTAGAACAAGAAAAAAATAAAAGACGAATTTTTAATTAGCAAAATTTAGAAGTCAGTTCTTTAATCTGTGTTTTATACAGAAAAAAAAACGTAAACGTGTATATTTTAACATTTTAAGAAACACTTGGAAGAAGTACTGTTTTCTTTTGCGTTTGAGTTGCCACGTACTGATCGAAAAGCGAGTAAAGTAGGCAAATTTGACGGAGATAGGAAACAAAGACGGAGCAAGAACGTAGATCGCGAGGGGAGAGAAACGCAGTATAAAGTGCAATCAAACATTGATCGCACGATGCAGGAGCCTCTTGCCTCTTGGTGGGTACCTACGTGCGTATCGAATGCATACCATGGGGTTGCATCGCGCATGCATGCGAGGCCGTGTTTGTGTTTTGAGGGGAAACGCCGCCACCCTCTGCTCCCCCTCCCCCTTCTCGTCTCACCCCCTCCGTCCCTCCGGCAAGCAACCAAGGAATCGATAGACTGCGTAACTGAGGCACAGGCACGTACGAATGCCGTGGTGATGGCCTCCCCCTCGAGAGAGAGGACGATCGAGGCCGATCGTGTCCTGCACCGTCAGATCCTGCGATTTCATCACCGCGCTCGCTGAAACATAATCGCGAACATACTGCTTTCGAAATTACTATATTCAGTTTTTTTTTTTAGTCATTATAAATCAGAGTAGATCAGATTTGATTTATTTCTTATAATCACTAGGATATTTTCTAATTTTATTGCTAATTTTATTGGTTTCATATCTCTTTGATATCCGATTCTCTTTTAATAAGAATTCGAAGTCACCAATCTTGAATTATAAGAGAGAGAGAGAAAAAGAGAAAGAGAAAGATATCTTGAGGAATTGAACTTGAAAACGCAAGTAGCTAATGTTTTATTCTTAGTCGATATTTGACAAGTTCCTGAGAGCTTAATATGAATAATGCGAAAAGAAAGAAAATGTTCGCAAAAGAAATATTGATTGTAACGATTCTATAGATAAGTGTTTGTGTAATATGACTTCAATTTTGTATTATTTATTTGTGAGATCTTTTTTGTCCTATTCCACAAACGTGTAACACGAGAGCCAACGGTTATACATGTATATATACATATAAAAGTTAAATGTCAGTGGAAAAATGTGGGCCTGCGCGTCGGGAAAAACAATGTCGGATTCTCGTGTAATCAAATGGACATATCCAATGTTATTGATCACATGTTTCGAACGATATAAATGGCAAAAACTGTTATTCAATTATATATCTGGAAATGGACATTTTGGCGATAATAAACCGACACGATATTATTAATTTTACCGTAAAGGATATATTTATCCGTGAGAGGTTGCCAGGCTCTCTTCACTATATTGAGAATCTCTTCGACAGGCGAGACTACGCAACAATTTCTAACATATCTGTTATATGCGCGCGATGAGCTATTTTGAGATTGACAGAAATCGAATTTCCACACCGTGTTTTATTGAAATAAATATGTCATGAGAAATATACACTTCGTCGATCATTATTTTAATATGTTGGTTGAAATTAAGTTTGCGCGCAATCAAAATGTAGCGCTCGCGCGAAGAGAGCCGGGGTTGAATATTATATATTTCACGTAACATTGCGTTTTAGTGTATAACCGCGTATCTTGCGACGCGGGTTGTCGCTTGGACCGCGTCGTTTACTATTCAAGAGCCCGAAAATTAACTCGCAGCCGCACGCAAAAAGACGCGCGCGAAAGAGAGAGGACCGTGTACCGCACGCACGCGTGCGGCCAGAAAATTATTTTTTCATCTCCGAGTAAAAATAGGCACATAGATAGGTAGGCACACTAGCTATTCAGAATCCGAGACGAGCTCTCTCTAAAATTCAGGAAAGAGAACACACATGTCGCAAGAACGGCACGGCAGAATAATTGCATAGCAAAAACATAGCTAACAAACTGAAACATTTTAAATAGTAAAATATCTCGGAATATATTGCGCGTGTGTGGATATTTCATGAAATGAATTTTTCAAGTGAATACTTTTTCGCATATTTATTATATGTAAAATATCTTAGACAACTACAAACGTATTTTTTTAAATTAAATTTTTATTAGATTTTGTGTGTTCAATTAAGTAAAAAATTGTCAAAATAAAATTAATAATAAATTTTATCCGCAGCACGCAGAGCTGATATTTTATCGTAAACTTCTAGATCTTTTCGAAAAGTCTCATTTCGCGCGCCGACTTTGATTTCGCGCGAGATTGTCGCGACGTGACTTACCGCGGCGCTCCTCGTGTTCCTCGGGATTTGTACTAACACGGGGTACTAACAGCGTGGATTTTCTCACGGATCCTTGCGGTGTCATTTACGCGCGAATCCGCCTCCGCTAGTTCGCCTCCTTAGAGCACATAAGGAGCTGAGAGAAGAGCTTCTCTCGACCGCAAAAGTTGAGTCGGGAAAGCGCGATCTTCGTGCGCAGGCGAGGAGAGGGGGGTGTAAATCAAGACGGAAAATGAGCCCGGCAATGCGATACTCGTTATTATCTTCTCTAAAGCACCCCGGAAGCCGTAACGATCTTACGTCGCCGACGTTCGCGGTTGTGCCATTTTGAGGGTAAAAAAAGCCGAGATAGCTTAACGGTGGATAAAATAATCTCGGATATCATTTCGCTCGAGAATGCGTGAATACAGAGTAGGTACGCTGTAAATGGCGACAAAAATATTGTCACGACAGAGAGAAAGAGAGAGAGAGAGAGAGAGAGAGAGAGATTTGTTCGAGGAAAAGTTCAAGAGAGATTTTTCTAAAAACTTTATTTAGAAAAAATTATCGTCGCTCTTTCATATCAATTGTGAATAATCTTACGCGAGAGAAAAGAGAATAAAAACTTTAGAATTCTGACAAATCGTGTCGTACATCTTTGTAGCGGTGGTGACGACGATGATAAAAAGACTCAGTCCCTCTCTTCCCCACTTTCTTTTCCCGTTCAAGAGAGCTCAAGGGTTAATTACATTAGTTCCAATGACTTTTCCTCGACGATTTGGTTTCAAACGGGGGAAGAAGAGAGCCCGACGCGAGGGGAAAAACGCGTGAGTCGCGTGCAGGCTAGTGCGCGCGCTTGGTAATTGTACAACGCAACAATAAGAATAACAGTAATTACGAGCGACCCTTCACTATGTAAGGATCGACGCGAGTAAAACGTTAATTCTCGCGAGGGGAACACCATAAACTCAGCCACAACCGCGACAACAATTGAAAAAAAAATCTGTATACACGAGTGCAAAATAAGAGTTGTGTATTCACACTCACATTCGGTAATAATATAATTATTAAGAAATTTGCGTGCAAAATGATTTATTTGTATCGCCGGTTTTGAAGCGTGTAACGTGGAATTTTCGACTTTAGGGAATTATTTCCCGACAAGTTAATGCTGCAATAAGCGCGTGTCGATCGTAGGAGGATAAAATTTCTCAGGAGACAGAAGGTGCTTAATTATCATTTAAGAAGAAGGTATAGGTAGAGAGGACGTTTGAGGAAAAGAGAGCGCACCGGAGTACCGGAGGGAATATTCCGCCCCTGAGATACGAGAAGAGAGAGGGCTTCGCTATCTTCTCGCGAAAGCGAATCACAAAGAGAAATATTGTTGAACCTTATATCTTGGACGACGCATTAATGAAACACTCGCGCTCGCGCCATTCTGAAATTACTCGGGATCGTCTAGACTACTCTTGGACGGACCCCCATAACGTTCTCTTCGTCGCGCGAAGCCTGGCAGAACAGATCCTCGCGATCTTTAATGAGAATAAGAGAACATCCTCAACGACTAATATTAGAATCGGCCGACCGGCTCTAAACTGAATGTAGGAATTCGATCAATTATTCATTTCCCTCATATAATTTTCGAATCGATCTTTTGCGGAGAAAGAAGAGAGAATTAGATTTTCAAGGATCTTAATGCTTTTTGTGTTCTATACCGACACGACGTACATATACGTGTAGCAGGTGAGAATTTTAAAACGTAAATTTTGTACAAAATTCTGGCGAACGTACTCATCACATTTATACATACATATTTACACAATCTGACATTTTTATTAGATTGTTTACACGTTTTAACGCCTTATATTTATATCTGAAATTCATAATCACTTGGATCAAATTTTTTTATATCAAATGTCAGCTTAAGTGACAAGTGAAATTTTAAATCACAATTCAAAATTGACCTATCGAAATTTATTACAAAAGCTACGAATGACAAGAGTTGCAAAAATAAAAATAGTTTTGAAAAAATTAAGCAGATTGTATGTTAATAAACTGAAGATGATAAATTAAGGAAATGCGATATTCGCGCACAGAACTTGTTGCACATTACATATGCGCGTCGTTAACAAATATATGTATAAAAACATTTGGTCGCCAATTCTTATTGCCACCAATGTCAATATTGTTTCGACAGAAATCTTTTTAATCGCGCGTCTCGCACGTTCGCACGAAGAGATACAAGGCGGTGAAAGTGATGATTTCCAGTCAGGGTGTATTGCATAAGGAAGAATGCGTGACTGAAGTTCATGTAATATTGAGGATATATTCTGTCGAATGGATCATCTAAGATATCCATTGAACATATCCAATATTACATTTTGGTTAGTCAAATTTTAACACTGCTGAAATCGACAATTAGAAACAAAAAGAAAATCGATATATCGATATGCGATATATATCGATATGCGATATATATCGATTTGCGATATATATCGATTTGCGATATATATCGATATGCGAT
>QVNW01004212.1:0-16585 GCA_014825475.1 Pseudomyrmex flavicornis
ATATATTTAATAGTTTCAATTTTTTTAGAATACAAATAAGATAACACTATTACTTTTTTTTTGTTTTGTTTTGTTTTGAATCCGTCTCAGTCATATGATAAATGTGCGAGTTTTCCGAGTCGGTGATTACGGCGGTAACGCTTGTCACGCGTTTCCTCGTTTGATAACCGGAAAATAATCTTCCGCCACGCGCGGAACAACCGTCGTTTGAAGCGTTATTTTGAGCGGTGGAGCTTGCTCTACTGCGAGCTTGTATCGCAAAGGGGAAAGTGGAACGCGCGCGCGAGACGAGGTTGGAGCAAACGCCGATAAGTTAGCATTGCTCAATTATTGAGCCGGTGGCGCGGCGTGCAGAAAGTGGCCGCGGAGAACCGGGTACCGCCTGCCGAGGTATAAAATATTTAGACGACGGCAAAAAGTGCGCGCCGGTACTTTACAAGCGCGCGGAGTCGAGGAGAGGCCACGTGCGGCAGGCCGGAAAAATGTTTTTCCCCCGGAAAATAGGGAAAGGAAAGAGAGGGGAGAAAAGTGCAAGTGTGAAATAGGGACGCCGTCGCGTTCCACCAGCTGCTCGCTTCCTTAACGTTTCATTTTCCGGCGGCGAGTAATCACCTTATGCGAAATTACGACGGCTACAAGCCGCGGTCCGCGACTAAACGAAGGTGTTAAAATCGGTATCGCATGACTTTGCGATACGTACACCAACCGTTGCACGGTTTCACGAACATGCGACAAAATCGCATTTCTGTCAAAGAGGTAAAACGAGCAGTTTTTTTTATTTATTTTTTTTTTTTTAACAAAAGTATGCAAAATCGTCTCGGAAAAAAATATTTTATTTTTGAAATGTATACTATATATGTATTTTTCTCGGAAGAGATTTACTCGACTTTTTTTTTCCTGATGATTACCGCGCTCGATATTTTCGATAATTTGTGCATTTTTATCGCTCCAACATTAAAAACGCGATAAGAGTTTATTGGACTCGAAAATAAAAGTGAAAAAAACAATTTTTCAGCGAGTTTCTCCATAATTCTCGATAATTGAATGTTGACCGTGTGCATGTAAGATGGATTATCCTTCGATCGCAATAATAGTTGAATTTATCATTCCGAAAATAGTAGCATTAAGTGGCGTCTTACATTTGGGCTAAGTAGATTCACCTGGGATAACGTCTTGAAGCAATTCCCGCGTCTAATTTCATGGAGAATATCACGGCGCGCGCGAACCATTTATCATCTCTGCGTTTGCGCTTCACACGGAGTGGATATTCGGCGCGGCAAAGGGAACCGCATAAACACAGTGCGACAACGCGCGCATAAATCAAGGGTATGCGTATAGAGGACGATATTTCTTTAGGCACGCACGGACGGGTGCAATTTTCGTTGTTTGCAGTCTACTTACTATAAATTCGCGCGGTCCGGAGGCGTAGGATCGCGCTCTCAAACGATCCCCTGCGAAATCGCCGGTGAACACGCAGGTAATCATCATCGTCTTCGTACCCGGTGGCAAGTGGCAATAACGCAACGTAGCCACCGTAAAACGCAATGCAAAACGTAATATTGTGCAATTTCGTCGAAATTATTTATAGTTGAAGTTTCTCTCTCTTTCTCTCTTTCTCTCTCTCTCTCTCTCTCTTTATTCTCTCTCTGCTATTTTATTTTCTTTCAGTCACATTCGAACAATTACGTATTAATTGCATACGAAGTGATAAAAGGAAATTCTACACGTTTCACTTATCTCCTCATAGTTGAAACACACCGAGCAAATTGTATTTCGATCGAAGTATTAGCAAATTGCACAATATGCATTAATGAAAATTTGTCTCCGCGCGAGCGACAGTAAATAGCGATTCCGAAGATGCGTTATCCCCGAGTTCCTCTCCCCGATGGCGACGATGTATTCAAGAGCATCGGGTGCAGATATTATGCTAATATAATACACGGTGTCGCGCGAGAGAATCCCTCTTCTCACCCCAGTGTAGCGATTTTCTGAGGAACGAGACGGAAGCCGAGGAGGGAAAAGAGGAAGCGAGGGAAGAGGCAGGCCGGGTAATGTGCACGTGCACCTTTGCACGTGTGTGCAACGGAATTCGCGCACCTGCTCTCCACCAAGTTTTCGGTCCCGTCCTTCGGGATGTAATTTGTGAGGTTTACGGACACAGAGAGGTCGAAGGACACGCCGTAAAAGGGATTTTCAGCGCGGCCGGGGGGGAAGGGGGGAGGGAGCGAAGGCGCCGCCGCCGCGGACTCCAACCGGATCACGCGGCGCGCCTTCACCGGAGGATTTCCGTCCCGATCTCGCGATTCCCGATCCTTTGAATGAATTGGCTGGCGACCCCGTCGAATCGATAGTCCTTCACATGTTGAGGATCCTTCTCGCTCGGTCGTTGAACTCGTATAACCTTCTGTACATCTCTGATATCCTACCAACTTCCTGTTCCGGAAGTCGGAAAAGTCAAAGTTTGACTCGAGAACGCGCCGGAGAGAAAAGATGCCGAGTACTTACTCCAACGGCGCGTGCTAGCGGAAATTTCTAAATTAACTATGCAAGTGCGCGGGTCATTCGCGGAATAACTAAACAACAATCGTCATGATTCTCTGTATATCACGGTATATATCACACGTTCGTCTTGACTTGAGATTTCGAACAACATTGTCAGATATTGACGTGTCGTTCTGTTTTCTTATCGTCTCTCGATAAATACTTGTATGACATATCGGGAAGTTACATTCAGTCGTAGACATATCTCTTTTTTGAGAAACGGCGGTGTGAGCAGATAGCTTGAAAGCATTTCTTCTTGTAAATCAGCAATCGTCTCTTCTTTAAATTTGTTATAACACGTTAAAGAAAAAGGAAGAAAAGATTATAAAGAACCATTACGATTACTTTAACGCAACTATTGTTATATTCGTTTAAAAAAAATTTCTTTGTAATGTATCAAACGTTTCGACTGAACCCAAAATTTTTGGGTCCGTTTCAGTGCGCGGTCCATATCAGTACGCGTTATAACGGGCTTACGTCAGAGTTTAGAATGCGTACCTAGCAATAACCAAACGATCGATAAGGCTGAAAAGACAAGCCTTCGAATGAGCGAGCAAGCGAGCTGATGCTGTTCGAAGGGGAGAATGGATCTGGTTACTCGACTCCTGTTATCCGTTTGAGGCAGTTACCACCCCTCACATAACTTTCAGCTCGGATATGAACACATACCTCTAGAGAAACGACACCAAAAAATAGACAAAACCTTTATAAAACTAACATTATCAACTGGTTTTCTTATTTTACTACGCTCTCTCTATATACGAGTTGCGTTCTCTCTACTCGTTTATAAAAGAACTGCTTTGAAACTTTATATTTTCTCTACCCTGACCTCATCATCAGCGTTTACGAGTTCACGAACCTTCCTCCAGAATAAAAGTTCATTGTATATAGAATCGTACATTTGAATCGCACGTATCCGTTCAAAATCAAATACTTTAATTTAAAATTTAACAAACCCTACTCGCCCCTTTTTTTTTTTTAATCAGATGTAGAGAGTAGAAAAATTAATTTGCTTCTAAATTGTAATATATATTTCTATGAGTGTTAACATATTTAATAATATCGAACTTGTGACAAATAGTAATTCTATATCGTATCCAAGTATGAGTCACAATATCGAAAACGTAGCTAATAAACTATAAGCTTCTCGGAATATATTATATGGTCGAACTAGCGAATACCGTTAAAAATATTTCGGAGAACTTTTCGTGACGCAGCTCCGCCGGTGAATCAACGATAGTAATAGAATTTTTATATCGAGACTTTCGCAGAAACAATTTCGCGGTAAATCAACCCTCCCTATCACATTCCGATTTGTGCATTGCGATAGCGCTGTGTGAAGACGGTTCTGCGTACGTCCAACGATTGTTTCGCGTCAAGAGCGATTATACATCAAGAGTATTTCGGAAATGCGTTGCGTAAATCGCGCTAATGGCGCAGGATACACCACCATCGCGAACGCGCACGGCCGCGATAGCGGCCAATAAGAACAATGGCGCTCGATGTTTCTGCCGCTATTCACGTGGGTTCTCTATCGGGACTTTGGTGCATGAGCTGCAAGACGGTTACGTGTCCGGAATCTTGGAAGAACACGGGGGAAGAGCTTGTAAGCGTCGGTTCTCTCTCCTCCCTTTCCTTGCCTGTCTTCCCCTATATATTTCAACTAACGTGCGCCGAAAATGTACTACCCGCGTTCCGAGATTATTCTGTGTTCCGGAACTACACGTTTAATACGAGACGGGAAAAGAGAGAGCCGCAGGATATTCGATTATGGCGCGCTAAAAGCAACACAGCCAGGCGTTTCGCTGAGGCGTGCGTAACATCGTGGCGTTTTAAAAATTTAAAAAGCGAGTATTCTTCACCGAAGAGATTACCGGAAATCGGATCGATACGAGAAAAATCCCGGACTTCACACACGGCTTACGCGGCGAGGAAGGGAACTTGACACTTGAACAAGCTGACAACTTAAATGTCTCGATATATATATATTAAGTTTGATTTTTTCTTCGATTAAAAAAAAAAAAAAAACAATTCGCGTATACTCAAACTTCTATTTATCTCAATAATTTGTACGAACAGTTTTTACAAACTGAGCGCAATATGTGATCATAGATGAACTGTGTAGAAAAGTAAACCGTGCGTGTTTAAACTGGCGCGACGTTGTTATCAACGTACAAAATTGAATACAAATTCGTATCGTTGCCGGCAAAAGCGTGAGATAACACGCGTTTCATCACAACACATGTTATTAAAAATGTTGCGCCAGTTTAAACGCAGCTTAAAGAACAACGTGTAACGATTAAACCGCTCGGCAAAAAAAAAAAAAAAAAAACGAATACACATGCAAGTCGAATGTGTATTTTGTTTCACGATCGTGGATGTTATCATGCTGGCTCATCAACCATAATAAGAAACATCTATGTTGTCGCTTTACGAGTGAGTCGTATAAAAATTCCGTCCCGCGCGAAAGTCAGCGAAGCGACAGTACTTTTGCGCCCGCAAGCGAGAAAACCGGGTCGTGCGTGAAAGCTTTTGCCCCGACTTTCAAAGCACCGCTCCCCGGAGTTTTTTTTCCTTCTTTTTTTTTTGTCTTTTTTTTTTAACGACTGAATCGCCCGTGTCGTAAAACCGACGCGTACGCGGTAGGTATGCGCGAAAGGTCCGAACAAAAATTTGCGAAATCGTCGCGTGCGAATTTTCAGCCTGACTTGTCGGAGCGGAGCTTTCCCATCGACGAAGACTTTCTTGACTCTGCGCACGATGAATGCCAAGTTCGTTTCACGTCTCTTCAAAAAAAGACGCCATTGTAACGCGACATTATCGATGTAACGCTCTTGGGCGTGACGACAGAATCGACACGAGCTGACGAAAGTGACTTTTACGACTTTTTAGCATTTCTTAGTAAATTTTCATGTGTATGCACTATATCGTTGATTTTTGGATGTTACATTTGTGATTGCAAATACACGAACGTTTGCAGGAACAAAAACATGTCAACAATGGCCAATAAAAAAAAAAAAAAAAAAAAAAGAAATTTTGCGAATCGTCTACTTTGATTATTTTTCTGTATCTATTTGTTTTTTATTTGTTTTTTATTTGTTTTTGTGTGTCAACAATTCGAATGTAGAAAGAATATGGGCGCGCGTGTCACGTGCGTGCGCGGAATGCCTTTCGCGATGCACACGTGGAAACATCCAACGAAAGGGTCATATCGCTGAACCGGGCCCGTACACGCGCGCTGAAATCTAATGCCGAGGTATACACTGGGTGTGAGTATACACGTCTACGTGCGCGCGCGACAGCGCGATAATGATATTCCGAGTTTATCCTTGGCCGCGAAGTTTTTGTAACTCGCTGCGCAAAAGTTCGTGCGTATAAAAAAAAAAACTGAAATCTGAACAAAATTTTTTTTAAGCATTTATCTGCGTAAGAATCTAAATGTGTCACTTTCTAAGTTGCTCAACCACTTATTTTGTCGTTTATTATAATTTTCCAATAATGACAAAACGAGATTACGATGACTTATGTTTAGTTATTCCAAGTGAATCATTAATTACAGATATAAGCAAGCAAAGTGTAAGCAAGTTTTACGCGGAATAATCCACATTAAAAGAGATGAAACAAACACTACTGTTATCTGTGTGTTTTTGCTTACTATAATTACTCATTCGACGATGATGAGTCACGCGAGTGATATTTCATTTTGAAGACGATTCGCATTACATTACACATGTGCGCAGACGCTTTTTATCATGTAAACGTAGGTTTAACAATCGAATTTAAAGTACATCGTAAATCCTCTCATTTTAAAAAAACAAAATTGCGAATACCTGTCGAATTGCATCATACGATCTCGCGCAATTTTCTTCTGACACACACACACAAAAAAACTCGTTTATCCAACGGATTTGCACCTATATTTCAGCCGGAATACAGTCAACAGAGGAGTGAATCATATAAATCCGCGTCGAATAACGTTGCGCGCGTCGCGATTTTCGACGCGGCTGTTTCGCAACAGACACGACACGACCGAAAGAATTCATCTAGTCCGGCTGTAATGTAACTTGCATGTAACATGCGCGCGAGCGTGGTATGAAATTTCACCGAGCAGGCGGTTTATCATAATTCCCGCGCGAAATCGCCGCCGGTATCCGCGTTGTTCCGGCTAAATATGTAAAGCGGCCGAAACACGCGAAACGTAATTTCCTCGAAAATATCAGAGACGCTGAACGCGCGCGCGGTTTATGCAGATGCGCATCTCTGGCCGCGGTTCTTTTTTCGTTTTTTTTTTTTTTTTTTTTTTTTAATGACGAGAACCGCTTCTTCTTCCTCCTTGCATAAAAAGCGTTTCTTCAGAACATCGGTCTCTCCGAAGTTTTATCGCGTCCATATAAACGCAGAGATACAATAATCACGCGACACGCTTCGCGCGTGCTCGCAATTAAAATTAATTTATTATCGCGCTCTCGATTGTGCTTAAAATTTAACTTCTGTTGCAATATCCGTTCTTTCGATCTGGACGCGTCGCGTCGCGGATTTACCGACGTGCTAACACGCGGATGCTTTTTTCCCCTCGCTCTTTTTTTTTTTTTTTTTTTTTTTTTTTTTTGTTTACCGTCAGCGCCGTCGTTAACGCATGGTAATCCGCGGATGATCCGGCAATCACGACCTCGTTTAATAAATGCATCTGACGGTCTCGCGGGCGTGCGCATGTGCTATGGACGAGTCATTAACGTCTCCATATGGATAACAAAATCGCTGTAAACCATGGCGCGCCGCGGGCGCAAAGGGAATGTTGAAACGTCGACCGTCACGAGCGATCGTTAATGAAGTTATCGGACTACCGTCGACGGGAGCTCGATAAACGGCTGGCAGAGAGGGAGAAAAAATAAATAAATAAATAAACATGCGACGACTGGCGCAACAAACGCGCATGATCGCCTAGTCGCGTCGATTTTAATCTCCGCGAAGTACAGCGCGCACACATACCGCCACCGCGCGTTCCATGTCTCTCTGCGACACTCGGACCGCGCCGCGCGAGCGCGTTGGTGGCCGCCACATGTATATAAGACAGGATTTAAGGCCAGGTCGTGACCTCGCGTTAAGCGCATTAATATCCATTTCAAGCCGGGGTGTGAATGTGCGAGGAGGCAAACCGGGCCGGTTGCACGTGCATCGCGCGAGGGTTATGCGAATGCATGCGATGTGTGCATTCGCGCGCGAGAGACGACGCGACGGGCTACCCGGTAAAAGTGACGCGCTTTCAAACGAAATCAGAATTTATGCCGCTCCGTCGTTTTACGAGCCGCTGAAACGGCGCGATATTTTACAATAACCGCGCGCCGACGAATACACCCGCGTTTTTCGTATATCACGCCGCGCTCTGTTCGTATTTATAGGGAAGGGTGTTTATAACCGCGGAAGTTCCCATTTAACCTCCGTTTAGCGACGAGACTTCGCCTACACCGGGAAGGGAGGGGGAGGAGGTTACATAAACTCAAACACGCCGTTACAAACTCGGAATTGCATTCAACTTTGGCGAAGTTTCCGCGGCGTCATTCGTAATTCGTTTCGCGAGTGTTTCTCGATGAAGCAGTGAATATCGAGGCATTTCCGTGAATTATAACGCATAACGGGAAAGTTAAACTAGAATGTTAAACGTTTTCAGTGAAATTAAAAGCTTCTCTCTCCGATGTGTTTCAAATATACATTTGCGTTATGAGGACTGCAATATTCTCCGAATGCTTCGAAAGAGTTTAATCATTAAAACAAAGAGCAATATAAATTACGCTGATTAACAAATTAATAAATATTTTTACGAAAAACATTTGCTTGAGATAGAAAAAGATATAATAAATGTTTCTCCTGTGTGTGTGTGTGTCTTTTTTTTACTCGCGTCTCGTAACGTCAACGCTTAATGTAACGAGCTAATTATTCTTTCTCGCCCGCGCAAACGCGTGCGCGCAGGTATTATTTGCGCGTGATATTTTTACGGCGCGCGGATATAACGAAAGGAGATTTTTCACGACGGCGGACCGTCCGGTCGCGAAAATGATTGGCTTAACGAGCGCTGCGAACGCTTCCAAGAGGACAGGAAAAAGCGACGAATGAATAACGACCGAGACGCCTGTGAAAACAGAACCGCGCGACGTTTTCTTCCTATCCGCGCCGTCGCTAATGGACGGTTTCGGATTTAGTCATATCCGTATTACCCGCGAGGGACATTAATCTGTATCTGCGTGCGCGCGCGTCTCAACTCTTGCGCTCAACTCGTCGGATCTTCCGGAGGACAGGCACAAAACTAAAAAGAAAAAAAAAACATACTGTGTTATAAATCATACTGTTACCAACACTATATAAAAAAAAAAAAAAAAAAAAAAAAAAAAAAAAAAAACCTCGTGAGAGAAATTTGTGCGAAATTAATTTGTACGATGTATTTAACGATCTGTTGGATCGAAAGACGTGATGATAATGACCTCAAAAACATGCCGAGAGTTTCTGATGCTCGGATCGGCAATCAATTCGCCACCACGTCGCCGAAAATATACGGAAGAATCGCTTCATTCTACTGCGATATTGCGATCTCGAGCGTCACGCGAGTATTTCTCCAACGGCGGAGAGGGCAATTGCACAAAGAAGTCGCGGATTCCCTCGCAGGCGCGGGCGAAAAAGAGTGCGAGACAGATAGATAGAGACAGGAGCTTCGTCCTAGAGAGACAGTCGGAACCGGCGGAACGTAAGAAGATTCCGGAGTTGAAAGAGCAGACTCCTGTAGCTCTCTCTCTCGAAAGGTGAGGTTGTTGCACAAGCCCCCCTCACCGTCCTCCCTCTTCACCCCCTACGCCGCTCGCCTCTCGTCGTGTGCGCGCCGCCTCTTTCTCTCTCTCCGCTTTCCACGATCTATAGCCGGCTTAACTCCGGCATGCTCGTATTTTACGGGGGTAGAGAGAGAGAGAGAGAGAGAGACGCGTGTATACACACGCACATACACACACACCGCGTGTGTACTATATACAAACATACATATATGTATGTAGATACATGGTCGCACGTTGCAGGCCCATCTCTCTCTATCTCTCTCTCGTGCGTCCTGCAGGCACTCCAGGGTTCCTTTCCTCCCTCTCACAGGTTGCAGACTGTACGCCTTCGGGCTTGCGTTTTCTCCCTGAAACCTTGAGCACCCATCCCTCTCACAATCCGTATAAGCTAAAAACGACTTGGTCGCTTAAGGTTTCGCTTAATCTTCCCTTATCCCTCGGCGTGGCAGGTACCCGTAGAATCGTGGAAGATCTCTCCTAGTTCCTTTTTTTTTTTTTTCGTCCGTCAAGGGGCGACCGGAGGAGGCGACGATCGTGTCGCCTCGGTGACACATCTAGAACGATCCCCTCTTTCCGCCGGGCAGCCGCCGGGTCTCCGACTGCGCGGGATTAATATTGATGAAGGGGAACTTAAAAGGGAGCTGGATCCCCGGGACTCTCACACTCGATGCCACGACAGAAAGAATAAAGAAAGAATAAATGTTTTTTATATTAAAAATCGAATTTTATTCTTGCTCCGTTCCTGCTTTGAAAATTAACGCTCGCTGTTGTGACAAGTCGAGACTCACTTTCATCTATCTCTCTCTCTCTCTCTCGATCGTTTTGTTATTAAAAATTATAAAAATTCCTTTACTTAGGAAATTATAAAATTCCTTACTTAAAACAAACTCTTCGATAAAATTGCCGGATTAAATTGCGAAGTATGAATGTGCATTTTGCGCGAAGTGCCATCGTCTTCTATGATGGCAATTTCATTTTCGTTCTTCTTCTCACGGGTCCAAAGTCAGTCGATCACTCACACGCGAATCCCGCCTCACTGATCTGACGTGCTCGCACGAATAAATGTAAAAACTCGACGCGCGAGGGGGTGACACACCGTCGTGCTCCGTTCTCTCCTATTCGGGAAAGATAGAAGTCGGTCTCACCGATCAGTCATTGCGACAGCACTCTCGCAATGACACGAAACAAATCGAAAAGAAGGAGGAAACGATTCGTTTCTTGTTGCTCCGCCGAGTTTACATGAAGATAGCAGAAAGATACATCATGTTATCGAGTTACTTAACATATGTGCTTACTTCTTCTCAACATAAAGTTACGTGAAACAGAATAAATGAGGTTTTTTTTTATTGACCAAATCATTTCGCGGAGCGACAGAAGTAATTATTATCAGAAAAAAAAACATTATTAAAACTACATTTAAAATATATAATATATTATAACAAATATATTATATATATTAATAAATATACAAATATTTATTGTAGACTTTAAAATCTTTAGAGCGATTTGAGATATTTCCCCATTTAAAATGTTATTACCAAAGACATGAAATATTAATAAATAAAGCGAAAGGACTTCAGAAAATGCAAATCAAGCATTAAAATGAACTTTCCATCAGTCGAACTAAATGACAATGTCGCTTGAGCAACTTCCGTTTAATTCAGTTAAGGTCGCTCCGCATAAATTATGACATGACCGTTAAAGGTATTAACTTGCACCAACTTCCCGGACGGCCATTCGTTCCACTGGTAACCATCCCCCATAGTTATTCGACACTGGTTATCCGACATGGATTAACATGGTCTAATTAGCATGTCTACGACAACCAGAATTCCCGGGCGGATCATTGATTTCTACTTCGGAAGGACATAATCGACGAAGGAAACCGAGGTTGATTGCGGCAATTGCAATAATAATCGCTCGCCACGAAATAGAATTCGAGGTTTTTAATGTTTTTGATTTTTTTTTTTTAAAGATTATTTTAATAGCTTTCCGATTCTTTTTGTAAATCCGTTTTTTTTTTTTCGTCGTGTGTGTCTAAAACTTCCTTCGCATTCCAATTCCTTTCGAACTTCTTGGAAGAAAAACGAAAACCTTGAAATTTATAAGAAATGATATTATTACTTTATATCTCGCGGAAAAAGTGCGCGGAAGAAAAATAATCTGAAACCGGGGGTGAATAATATGAACAGAGACACACGCGAGAGAAGACAGCATAAACCCATTTTCGTTCGAGATATGCGCGGCCGTTTCTTTCTCCTTTTCTTTCCTCGCTCCGACACGTTTCCTGCTGGTGGACTTCGACTACTTGCTTTTTCCCGCCTTTTCTCTCCCTTTACTCTTTGACTCCTTTCAGCAGTTTCCTGCGGGTTCTGTTATGAGCGCGTGCACAGAAACGGCGGCGCCCGATATCCGCGTCGCGGGATGGCTCGCACGGGACTTTTTGGTGCGGGCTTTTGCCCTTTTCAGGGTAACCGGAGCCACAGGACGAAGGCGGCGCGCAGAAAGAACGGGGACAGCGGGGAGAGGGGGGAGGGAAGGGTGGACACTGCCGCGGCTCTTCGTGCGACAAGCGATGGGGAAAGAGGGGCCCTTTGTATCGGGGGCACCGACCGTGAATCCGGTACCAGTATCTGTACACGCCGCTCTTCCTATACTCACGACGCGAAAACACGGTCCACGACTCTGGAATTTCACGTTGGATGCCGTGCGGCACTTCGTGACAAATTCGCGTTTCTCGAGAGAAAAACAAATATCTCACAAAATTGTAGCGTAGAAGTTTGTATCGAATTGTGTACACTTTAAATATATATGTGTGTGTGTGTGTGTGTGTGTGTCGAGAAAAATATAAAATGTTCCGAATAAAAAATTAAGAAGACAATGCATTATCCAATGCGTTATCTCGCGTCTCAAAAACTTTGCCAAATTCCTACGATATTTTCCACAAACGTCACTTCGATCATATTATTTTTATTATTGTGCAAACGCGCGGTGGCGACGTTCGTCGTCGGGCGGAGATGTACAAAATCAATTCGATTGTTCCGCCAGTCGAGTTCTTGCGCGTGGCAGGCGGCGGCGCCCCGGCAAAGTTTCGGGCCGCCGAATCCTTCCTTTTTCGAGAAGCCACAAAGGCTTTTCTTGCATTATTTTTGCCGGAGGATTGCATCCTCCGACAGCGGATCAGCCGGAGCGAGAGTAGGAGGAAGGATGGGTTGCGCGTGGATGGGGGATGGGATGCGAAAAACGACGAAGGTGGTTGCGGGAGCAGAAGAACGGAACCCGCGCCAGCGTGGTCAGCCCGAGGCAAAACAAGAGCCACGAGCTTTATTGACTGGAACCGATGAAAAACGAGGAGATAGAGAGAGAGAGAGAGAAAGATCGACCACCATCGTACCGAGTCGAGTCGAGCCGCCGGTTTGCGCCGAAACTCGAGCTCTGACAGGGACGACCGGCGAGGGGGATAAAAGTTCTGCCGCGTCTCGCATCGATGCGATAGGTAAATACGCGGGATAGATACGTGACGTTACCTACGCCAGCACATATGTGCCGCGCGGGACGGGTATACGTTTTCCCGCGGGCGCGTCAGAAAGGGTGCATCGCCCTCGCGCAACCGCTAAAGTTTCGCTGCGCTCTGCTACCGCTCTGCGTTACGATTCTCTCCGTCCGTTCGCTATTTCTACCTTTACACTCGCGATCTCCGCCCAAAATTATCAAACATCTGGCAAATTCGCTTGTATTTATTAATACATATTCGTAATTAACGAGCCGCGTTTGTTTAACGTTAATAAACAACGTAACTGTGAGACCCTGTCTCACAGTTACGTTGTTTATTAACGTTATTGTACATTTATCTCAAATGTACAATAATCAAATCATCATTGTATGTATTGTGTTTAGAAATGATATTGTGACAGAGAGAGAGAGAGAGAGAGAGAGAAAGAGAAAGACTGATATATGTACGTATATACATATATACGTACACAATTTAACCTTTAGAGGACGGGGGTGGTCGAAATATCGACCACCTACCAGGTTGGGAACTTGTACCGACTAATCCGATAAAATTATACAGAGAATGCTGAACCGTCCTGTTTTATTAGCTTACTATGAATACAGTTTTCGGATATTTGTCGTACTTATTGCACAAATTGGAAAAAACGGTTCTCCAAATTAAAAGAAAATAGTGTAAAGACTCACTGCAGGAAATAAATGTTTCTTAAATAAAAAAATTTGTCATCAAGAAAATTGACTAAGCTAACTTAAACTTCAAACCTAAAATTTTTTCGTTTCAGAAACATTTATTACCTGCAGTCTTTAGACTATTTTCTTTTAATTTGGAGAACCGTTTTCTAATTTGTGCGACAGTATGACAAAAATCGAAAACCTGTAATTCATAGGTAGGATGATAAAACAGGATTACGGTTCAACATCCTCTTAATTTTCTTTTCATGTAAATTCTGTAATTCTACGATGATTTTTGCTCGCTCGCGCACTGCAGCGCAGTTTTGAAAAATGGAAACGCGTTTTTTTTTTTTTTTTTTGAGAGAGAGAGAAAAAAAACTAACACAGCAATCTGTACGTCGTCTTTCCCATTTCGCGTCGCGGCCGCGCACGCGAGAAAGCATTTTCAGATCCCTGAATATTTCTCCGCGCGCGCACAGCCTGTACGGGCCGATGCACTCGCGTATTGCATTTCCAGCAGACGTCTACGCGCCGCCGCGCCACATAACCGATACGTACATACATATATGCGAGTTACGTGTCGAATCAACTACGATCGGCAAACAGCTGACGCGATGTCCCACGGACCAATCAGTTTTATCCGTCGTGCTGCCGGTCTCCCCCGGCGGCCGTGCGTCGTGCAATTTCGAAGATTGCGCCGCGGCACACGATGACGACCGGCAGCGACATCGCCGGCCGATCAACTTCCGGTTCCGCCGGTGGAAACCGCAGCGTCAAAGATTAACGACGTATCGTGACTCGTGTCACGCTCAGTGAGCAACGAATCGCGGAAAGTCCCCGACATAGTCCCCGGGGAAGCCGGACGGTCGAGAAAGAAAAAAAAAACCAGAAAGCCGTAAGAGGAAAAGAAGAAGGGAAGAGCAATCGTCTACGATGTTTCTCCGAGCGAAATGTCGGCCCTTCTCATACACACGCGCGCATACACACACACACACACACACACACACACGAGCGAGTAATCACAGACGTGAGAGATACACGGTCGCGACGCAAGTTCAAAGTTGCTTTCGGTTCTTGACAAAAGTTTCCGCTTCGTTTAAGGGTAAACTTGGACCGATTCAATTTGACATTGTTGCCTTATGCCGCGCCCGGTAGACACCATTTACATGTAACGCGTACACGTGGATCGTAGCGCTTGTGTATCGCGCGCGCGAGAAAGAGCGGTAGCCAGATCGGATAAAAGTTTAAAGCTGTGAGTCAGTAGTAAACCTCGGCAACTTTGGCGACGCGAATAGGGAAGGAGGCTTCTCGCGCGCGCGAGCGAGCTCTTTTTACCTTCTTGAAGAAGTGAACGGGGGAAGAAGAAGAACGAAAGGCGGACACGGCGAGAGTCGTTTAAAGTCGTAATTGCGCCAATTTCGAGTCGCTTCTTCTTTTTCCCTCCCGCTCTTGCTTTTCATCTCTTCAGCGCCACTCCTGGTAATGAGAATGAAACAAACGCTTTCTCGCGTCTCGTCGAATCGAGTCTGCGATATCGCTCATCCGCGTTTCCGAGGCGAAATAGAAAAGCGCGACGATCAGCACCGAAGAAACGGAGTCTTTGATTACTAATTGATCGATGATTGCATTCGTAAAAGCAACTCGTTAATTTTAAACAAACAGAGAAACGATCGTCGCAATATCACAGTTATATTCGTCGTAACTACCGCTTTCCGACACAGAGAAAATTATTTCTCTATAAAAAAAAAAAAAAATCCCACTTCGATATCTTGTGCGTAATCTTTGTGTTTTTTTAAGCGAATTGCTTATCAATCGGACTTTATTTCCGGTCCTGCGAGCACGCGCGCTCGAGGGAAATGCGGTGCGAAAAATAAGGGTGAGACTCGAGAGGAACTTTACGCGCATCCGGTGGAGACGCTTGGAGGGCGAAATGTTTTCGTTTTGAAGTCCTCTGGCGTTCTCCAGAACTCTCCCGCGGGATTCCCCTCTTGCCTGCTCCTCTTATTTTTCTAGCGAGTACAACGACGCGGCCGTGGCCAGGTTTTTAACCCATTCTTTCATGCATTTGCAGCTTTTTCACGACGCCTTTGATGTGACTGGCTGGGGTTGCGCCGGCTTTTCTGTGCGCGAGTATGTGTAACGCGCGCAGGCAGACATATAACACAACCCCCGTATCACACAACGGGGTTTATAGGTGGAAACCCGGACTCCTCCACTTTTTCCGTCTTCCCGGGATCTCCTTCTCTTCTCTTTGTTTATACAGTGCCTCTTGGATGGTCGGATAACGTTCGGGGGGGGGCGACCTCTTCACTCCGGACCACCCCCCTCTCCATTTTCCTTCCACTTTTCTCTTTTCATCCATCGGCACTGCCGTGCTGCTAATCACTCTGCCGCGAACGTATTGTCGGTTTTGCTTTCTCCTTTTGCCGCTGCCGTCAACGAAACAGAGAGAGAAAAAAAAGAGAGAGAGAGAGAGAGAAAAAGATAGCGAAAGAACAAAAAAGGAAAGAGCGTTTGACGGTGAAATGAATTGATCGATGGCGCAAACAGAAAACGAAACACTCGAGGGACTTGTTCGTTTGGTACCTTTTGTATGTAAACTAAAGCAAACTTGGCGCGACCCAACAGGAATGACAGTCCCAACTCGATAAAGAAATATTAAAGCAATTGGAAGCGACGACATGAAAAAAATGAGACAATAAAAACAAAAAACCTATTTCTACAAAATTACGAAAATCTAGTGAGAAAAATGTTTCTCACGAGGTTATTTAGAAAAGTATATAAAAGTAAAAATTTATAAGACGACGTTATTCGACGACTGTTTCCTCTTTTTTTTTTTGCAATTCTCGTAAACGTAATGTAACGGACGCAAAGAAAGTACAATTTTTACCGAGCGCACGCGAAAGACGTAAAACGCCGCTTTCGCATATTTGGAGAACAGTAACACCGCACCGACGAGTATGTTTACAACTTCTTAACGATATATTGTTACGTCTGCGTAGAGAGAAAATACGACATGGAGACGACTAAGCCGAAACACGAGA